>VDFB02185337.1:0-18977 GCA_007258455.2 Sequoia sempervirens
AAATTTCCCAATTATCTAGTGTATATGTAATCTCAGATGAGAATTTGTAAGGTTTTCTTATTGTTTCAATTTTATTAGCATGAGTAGAGAACATATGGCATGCTAGCAGGCAATCATTGGGCATTGTGGACAGTCTTCTCCATGTACTTTGGAATGTATGCAACATCTGCAGTTTGAAAATTCCAAGTTTTTGTTATATATCTACTTTAAGCAAGTTACTATTTTTTATTGGAAGACAAGGATCTATTTTGAAGTGGCGGTTGCTTTTATAGCAGTTCTTTTCTCGAGTGCATAACTAATGTTTCGTTTGTCTATTTTAGCCAAGACAGCTTTCTTTGACATACAATAATAAGACTAATTTCAAAGAACATCCCCAACTTTGAAGAAGCTATTGTTCTCCTTCAATATTGAGTTTGACATATATTATAATTTGTAAGGCAAACTTAGGTTTAAAAATGTCTGGGTAAGCAAACCTAATAAACCCCAGTAGAAGATCTAAGTAATTTTTTGGGTAGTTGCTTGATTTTTATCTTACACTGTCACTTTAAAAAAACTGTCATTCATAGTCTGTGACTAATATTATTCTTTAATAAATGCAGTGTAGTGATAAACTGTCATGCAGGATACCCAGCATGCAAAATATACCTAGCATGCAAAATATACCTTAATGGATGTACACTTTTCTCCTGTACACCTATGCTCAGATTTAAACTGTTCATATGGTGGTGAAGTTTGCATGACGGTCAAAACTAAAAAATTTCTAACGTTCCTAATACAATTCAAAGACAGAAACTGTTATTTATATATATTCATTGTGTTTTGTCATTCTCTTTTTAAAATGATATTCTAATATTTAGAAGACTTAATTAATGTATGTATTATTGAGATTTGATTTTCAACTTTTAAGAATTTTACTATTCTATTTATCTAATTTAAAATTAATTGTGATTACATAATGTCTAATAATATTATTTGATGGTGGATTGAAATTAGATTTGTTGGTTCTAGTTTTCAATTCTATTCTTCAATTAAATATTTGTCTCTACCATATAATAATACTTGAATGAGATTCAGATTTTTTTATTAAAATTTGCAACATGTATTTTTAAGTCAATTCTTTAAGTTTTCGGTTTAAAATCTATCAATTTTAATTTAATGATCTTTTTAATAAATTACAATATTTTGCCTTTTTAGTAAAATATAATTAAATATTTAAAAGTATGAATAGTCAAATTATGCTTACAATAAATAACATAAAAATTGTGCTGATTTTCACTTTAAATAAGTGGATTGTTATCTTTTGTGGCATTATGAAGAGTGGTGTATAATTTTAATTATCTTTTATTTATGAATGGTATATAATTGAAAGACAATTAATTGACCAAACTAAATTTGACAAGATTTTAAATATATATGTTTTTAAATATTACAATATGATTATAATATTAACATTTTAATAATCAGGATATTAACTTTAAAATTATGATATTTCTATCAGGATTCAATTATGTGGTTTTCGAGTCGAACTCATTGACCCATGTTTCATGAGTAGTGGTTCGCATGAACCCATCTCTCATGAGTATGAATGGTCCACTCAACACTCATTGCATCTAGGTGATGCTCACAAAGGTGAAGCATTGGGCCTTCCCGAGAGGTCACCCATCCTAGTACTACTCCAACTCAAGCACACTTAACCATGGAGTTTCCCCCAAGGTTAAGCCCACTTAGCTTGCTACCCCATTTGCAAAACCTTTAGCAAGTGTTGTGCCTTATGAACCATTTATTATAGAGCCCCTTTAGCTCATTAATTGATAACTTGACACACTGTGAAAAATACCTCCCACCTATCAATTGATGAGCTAAAGGGGCTCTATAATGAATAGTTCATAAGGCACAACACTTGCTGAAGGTTTTGCAAATGGGGTAGCAAGCTAAGTGGGCTTAACCTTTGGGGAAACTCCATGGTTAAGTACGCTTGAGTTGGAGTAGTACTGAGATGGGTGACCTCCGGGAAGGCCTAATGCTTCACCTCTGTGAGCATCACCTAGATGCGATGAGTGTTGAGTGAACCATTCATACTCATGAGAGATGGGTTCATGCGAACCACTTCTTATGAAACATGGATCAATGAGTTTGACTCGAAAATTACATAGTTGAATCCTGATAGCAATATCATAATTTGACACACTATGGATAATTCCTCCTACTTATCAAATTTAAAATTGTCAAGATATATAACCTTACTATTTAAAAAGAAACCGAGTTATTTTAAAATTATAAAATAAAAATATATATTAAATTATTTTTTAAAATATAATTTCATTGGTACAATTTACAATTAAATTGATTTTTAAGTTTATGATAGTTGAAATTTCTATGTATGTACTTGTGTATATATAAACTAGCAATTGCCCCTGTGTGTGCAATGGGTATGTCGAAGAGCTCTAATTTGAAAAGAGATACTTGTGTATATATAAATTAGCAATCAGACTTAAGTTCAATAAGTATAACTTTTTGATCACTCTAAAATTTTGTATTTTTTATTAAATTCATTATTTATAGGATAGAAATAAGTGAAATAACTTTGATTACAAAGCAGTAGAAAATTTATTAATACTAAAAATCATGCCTCAAAGCTAAAATTTATTAGAATTAAATTATATCATGTTCAAAAATTTGAATTTGGTGTCAACATGAATGTATCTCAGAGGGCGTGTTGAAATTGAAACACTTCTCGATAGAATTTGAAAGTTTCCATCATGAAAACGCAAGTGGCTTAGTGGTGGAAATTCTCACTAGCAAGCCTATCCAATATTCTCATTAATGTACTTATGCTAAAGTTGATCAAATTATTAGCAAATGTGTCAACAATGATCAATTATTAGGTTGGGTACAAATGCAGTTTTTTTAAAAGATAAATGTCTTGTGTTTTATTGTTGGCACCAGATGAGGGTGGTGTGATTATCTCATCCTTTGTGTGATCCCCTCACATGATGAAGTTCAATGTCACTAGGGAGATCTATTCAATTATAGTAATCAAGTCCATCATAAAAGCTTGATTGAAGTCAAAACTCGATATATAGACTAATGAAATTCAATGTCACTAGGGAGATCTATTCAATCATAGTAATCAAATCCATCATGAAAGCTTGATTGAAGTCAAAAATCAATATATAGACTGGTAAAGTTCAATGCCACTAGGGAGATCTATTCAATCATAGTAATCAAATCCATCATGAAAGCTTGATTGAAGTCAAAACTCAATATATAGATTGATGAAGTTCAATGTCACTAGGGAGATCTATTCAATCATAGTAATCAAATCCAACATGAAAGCTTGATTGAAGCCAAAACTCAATATATAGATTGAAAACATCTATGTCGAGTGTTGCCCTTGTGCTACTGTCCTTGCATTTCACTTGCACAAAATACTTTCACTAGAAGATATAAAAAAAGTCATTGTAACAAAGACAATACATGAAGAAAGAAAGAAAACTAAGGAGACACTCTCTCGTTGGTAAAATCAAAGACTTCATAGTGAAGAGGGGTTTTAACCATCCAACTTATCTCCAAAATAGCATTTCCATCTTTGGTGTATACTTAGAAATTGTAAAGGAAGGTATGCAACCATACCATCAATTGAATAGTAGAGATGTATACAATCAATTTATTAATTAAATCGACTTTTAATTTGTAATATTAGTTCAAACTTTGACCTATTATTTTGTACTTAACTTGTGTGTGTGTTTTTCTGTATATATATATATATATATAAAATATTGGAGCATTTTATTGTTAACTAGCATAAAAATATGGTAACATCAAATATGCTATTTTTGATAGAGATGATTTAGAAGATAACAAAAAAGAAATATGATAATATATACAAATTCTTCTTCATGTGGGAGGGTCAATTTTTTAATTTTTATAATAAATTATTATTAAAAATTAAAAAATATTTAAATCATCATTTTATTATTCTATATATATTTATATAATTTATATTTTAAATTTGAGTTGTACTCAATAAAGACATAAATTATCATGTTATCTATGTTCCACGGAGTTTTCTCACATGGAGACGAGGGGATGGAGGGACGAGTTTCAAGGACGAGGGGACAAGGTTTGGGAACAGTAGGGGACGATGACGGGGAGCAGTGTTGAAATACATATAGTACTTGAAAAATTAGTTATAAAAAGATGTATAACTATAGTAAAGTTTAAATACATTGCAGTGATTGTATTGAACTAGTAGTAGTTTTTAAATTTTAAAATTAAATTTTAATAGTGAACACTTGAAAACACCAAAAATCAAAATATTGACATTGGAACGAGAACTAGAAGTTTCAAAATTTCATAATCATGATTCATAGTTACAATAAACAATGTTCAAACTTCAAACTTCAAAAACAAAATAGTGAATACTAGATAGTAATACTAATGGCTCATGACTCATGAGTCAATGGCTAATGGCCTGATGCCTCTAGAGAGACGTCTAGGAGTCTCAGGACATCCCAGAGTCCCCTTTCAGCGTTTCCCAAGAGAAACGTCCAAGAAACGTCCCCCTTTTAAGGAAACAATGGAGGAAACTCAGAGGCGACAAAGGGACGATGGGGGGACGTTCCCCAAGAGTGCATCTTGGGGACATCCCCATCTCAAAGACGCTTGGTTTTTTGGGGGGGAGGGGGACGCATCCCCATGGAACACTGCATATTATCAATATAACAAATAATTTGTGATTGTTAAAATTAAAATTAGATAAGCAAATCAAATTAATTTTCAATATTGAGATGAAAGTCTATAATATATGGATCAATATGATTTTTTAATTTACTTAAAATGCCATAAAAGAGGTTTATGTCCGTATTTATCATTTGTCATGAAATGAGCAGCAAATGAGTTGTTATAGACTTATACAAAACATGATATACAAAAGTCTACATGTGGAGGTGGGAGCACCAAATGCTTCCTTAATTCAAACTTAAAAAATGATAAAAAGAAAATTAATAATAAATTTTGGAAGTTCTATTTCTAATAAAATAGGCTTCAACATTATCAAATGGAATGATATCAAGAGGTAAGTCATCAAAGCTCACATAATGAGACTTGTGCTCATATCTTCAAGAAGCATGTTACATTCTTGAAAACATACAAATAATTGAATATTGATTTAGGTAAACTATCGCATCTATTTCTAGCTGTTGTGTACCCTAATGGATGAAGTCATGTTATGTGTTGAGCGCATTTGATAGAAGAGATACCCCTTGGTCACAATATGACCAATATTTGAGCTGAAGGTCATCTTGCAAGGGGACATAAAACCTAATAAAAATAGGCTTCAACATTGCAAGGTCATTTGGATGTTGTTCTCAAACATCATTGGTCGGACTTCTAGAACCTTCAATTTTAATGTATAACATAATTGATGAAGCTTTCTTGCATGAGAAAAAAAACGACTTTGTAGAGTGTTATAGGACAAAAGGAACCCATCAAGATCAACTCTCAAGAAGAGCATGAAGAATTTGGAGAGCATAATTTTGTGGAAGAAATTGAAAAGACAAGGAAGAGGAGTCAAAATAAGTAAAATAAGATGCTAAGTCACCAAAGGTTGTGGTATATCAACATCTACATCATGGTGAGACAACAATCATGAATATATATTGCAAAAAATTACAAGAAAACACTTTATGTATACTTGCTTTCTAGAGAATAACAATTATTTGTCTACTTGAAATAATATTGCACCTATGTAGAAGTAGTTACAATTGCAAACATACATGGAATCATAGAGGAGAAGCACAAAATAGAGGAGAGGACCCGATAGTTGAGCACCCTAACTTCACGCTTCCCAAAATTCTACGTGGAAATTTTAAATCACTCCCAATTTTTTACAGCAACTTACTTGGCAAGTCCCCTACTTATAACTAAGGTTTCAGGGCCACATCATCAAATATGATGCCACATCAGCATGCTTTTTGTGAAGGTGTCCAAAAAGGCCCAAAAAAAGGTGAGACTGATAGTTGTGCACTAAATCGTGTTTTATTGGTGCCCTGATGTGGCATCACATGATTTGTTGTTTTCTAGATCTAAGAAATACATTTCATTCAATTATGAGTAGTCATCATCAACACTAACAACTTTAAAATCACAACTATTGATAACTTCTCATGTTTTGAAGGTAAATCATGTTAAAAGAGGGACCATAGGTCAAGTCATTTTGATAAGCAATCTTTAGATTATGCAAGGGGTCAAGAGTCAAGAGCATGGATCAAGTCTTTTTGAGAAGCTTTCTCTAGATTATACGAGGTGTCATAATTTGCCAATATGATTCATGAGTTTGGGTTCTTGTATGCCTCTTACACACCACAGTCATAACCTGAACAGGTCATGATAGTAATCTGTATTTCACAACCAACATTCTTCTTAAGCTTTATTCCTCTATTGCCTAATTGACACACCATCGTTAGATGACTATTTCACAATTTCCATCAAACATACCTCCTACATATTTTCAGTCCAACAATTGTTGGGAGCCAGATATTTGTGATGTCTTATAATGCTATTTGAAAGGTGAAGCTCTGTCTGGTAAAATAAGCATACCCTTAAAGCCACAAAACAGTTTCCAAAAGTTCCTCCTTGGTAGACAAGCATAGAAGCTAACAAAAAATAGAAGTCACTAATATTTTCCCTAGGATACAATACAAAATTCCAGGCTCTTTATAACTTTTCTGTTGCTAGCATGCTAGCATCTTTGTGGAGCATATGAATCTGTTTCCACTGATGAGAAGGATTGTCTGCTAACTTCCTATTAAGACAGTATCTGCAACCTACATTGTAAATGGATTGTTGAATGTTTTTCTCATCTCAACTCTGGTGGAAGCATAAACTAGTTCACTCTTGCCACTATGGTTCTCTTAGGTCTTTATGTGTATTTCTTGGTTAGCTATGAAAACAAATCAAACCTTCATTATGGAACTATAATCAAAGGGCTGTTGGAAAGGGTAGAGCTATAGAATTCTTCTGGAAGAGAGAAAATTTCTAGACAATGTGTATGTAAGACAATGCTACTGTAGATGAAGAGAAACATGTCAAAACCTCTTAAAACTACCCTAGTATTGGAAAAAATTTACAAGCAAGTTGCTTTACAGATTTCAATTAGGTTGTTCACAATGCTGACAATTGTTTGCCAATATTCACTGGGTATCACTAGCACCACAACGGAAAATTAATTAGCATGGCAAGGGTGGCAGAGCTCTCAAATGAATTTTACAGGCTCAGTAGAATGTAGAGTTTTGTGGGATGTGGCTGCAAAGTCTATGGCTTGTAATATACAAACTTTATTTTTGCTCTAGTATAAAGAGAACCCAGTCTTTTGTTTATAATTGATTATTTGGGTTAAACACCAAAGGATCAAGTTACAGCCACATAGAACCATGGATCTGTGATATTTTTCAAGCTGCAGCAAGTCCACTCTATATGGCATCTTCAACATCTGGAGCAACACAAAAGTCACTAGAAACTACCAGTCTCTTGTTCTCAATCCATAGACACTTGTTGTCGTTTGCTAGTCTAGATGTTGGGAAGGTACTGCCCCTGCCAATTGTTGGAAAAGCTTTAAATACAAGAGAAATTCTTTGCCCTTTTGCTTTTTTGTTACATCAAAATAGGTCAAACAGATTATAACCATTTATAATCGTTGATGTCTTCAATCTACAAAGCATTTATGAACATTTTTTTTGGATGGAATAGATCAACATAAGAGATTGATACTTGAGCCAAATTTAGGTATGAAAAAGGGTAGAGATTGCAGTCATAGAAATCTATTCTCACTATCGGTGTACTTCTATGAAAAATGGAGATGGTGTATCAGGGGCTGTTTTCTGAAATTCCTGAAACAAGTCACATTTCACACTGGTCAGGATATCATCTGAAGGTGGCTTCTGTAGGTCAGTTTGATCTCATTAGCATATTCGGCTGTTGAATGCAAAACTCAGCACTCACTGAGAAAAATCAAACTCAGGCAATGTCACTATGACAAAGATAATTAATAATTAAGATCCTATTTAAAAAAACCATTTATGTTTTATTGGATATCAGAAATAAAATAGTGATACCACTGCTACCTCCATGTTCTAGTGCCAATAAAACAAATAGCCACACTTACAAACCTTTTACTCTCGAAATGCCCCGGCTTTCTACTATCACAGGCTGCCCAGCTTAAAAACTTAGAGCCTACTATTGTATAACCATTTACAGGAATCTGCAAAAAGATTAAGTGTTCTATGTTCAAAAGGGCATTTGGATTGCTGAACAACTAGCATACCAATAGGAAATAATAGACAAAATATTACAGACATCTAATCATTTGTTCATATGATGCAGAATGGAAGTTCTTTTGCATATAATCTGCAACTGTAACACTAGAAGTGCATCAAAACCTCACCGATGTCATGGGATGTGAAAATGCCAACATCACTGCAAAACAGGAACTTGCCAAAACTGTTTGCAATTTTGTACTAATTCTGGTACCTCAGCACTTCCTGTAAACTTGTAAGTCAACAAGCAATCCATTAATATTTGAGATAGATGCTACAGATGGTTGACGTAAATCACAACAATAGGCAACACTGTAACTAGTAAAACAAGATGTCACATGCTATGTATAATGTGTAGTTTAGAGCAATGGACAAAATGGATGGCATTCAATTTAAATGGAGAAAATTGAAGAATGGCTAGAACAATGATAACTCATTCTGCATGCAAAGGTTTAACTATTAGTAGCGGATATAATATAATGAATATTAGAGTTAATATAATTTATAACATGTAATGTTGTGATATTGCTATTAGGATTCAACCGTGTAGTTTTACTAGTCAAACTCAATGATCTATTGATAACATGCAATGTTATCAAAATATAAACGTAAATAATTAATGTAAACTACAAACATGTGACAATTAAATAATTAACATAATAAATGGAATAACACATCTACATAGATTAAACATATTAAGATCAAAATCATATAATCAATATTCTCAATATTGTAGAATCAATGGTTTTGAGTACTTATCTGAATAATAGAATTTGGAAAAGCCACTCTCACCCTAAGAAGATGTTAGTGTTATTGGTTCTTACTCTGGAACAATCTAGGAGGAACAAAGTGTACCACGCCACTCTACACAAGTGTTGGTTCCCGAAGAACAATGCTCAACACAAGTGCAATACCCAAGCCTAGACCAGGATGGTCCCAAGTGTACTCTATACCCTAGGTTGGACACATTCTATATGCCTCCTCCTTCTAATGTCCATAGCTCACCAACCACTTTCTTCTTCCTTGAATGTACTCTCTCCTTGAGTATTTTTTTTCATGTTTTTCTAAGTTTCACATAAATACTTATGTAAGCCTTAAAAGGTGATTTCCAAACCATCACACTCTTTCACAAAAATTTATTTTTGATAAATATTTAAATAAATAATTATTCTTCTCCTTTTTTAAAGAGTTTTTTATTTATTATTTATTAATCTCTCTTAACCAAAAATAATATCCTTTTATTTTTCTATCTCCCTTTTTAATTCTCAATAACTTATTTATCTCTTGGGGAAAATGTCACATAACACTGCATAAGGAAGAATGAAAAGATTTTGAACTATTGAAAATGGTTTTCAAAAATAAAATTAAATGGTATTATCAAACTATGTATAACATAAATAAAATTCATCTCTCTGTTTCCAGTAACTTGGTGACTTGCTGCCCAACATTTCTCCTCCTCAGCAATCATGAATTCGATTCTACCATGAAATCTTTCGTCTGATTTTTGATACCCTTATGGTAATTCAGTACCACTCAAATTTGGCATTCACACCTTCTGTCGGAATCTGTCACCATCTCCTTAGTGTAGTGCGATTCCAGACATGCATTGCTAACTTGAAACAGTTGCCTCGCATGGATATAAACACTTACCTACCTTAACATTATTTGCCAACGACACA
This sequence comes from Sequoia sempervirens, assembly GCA_007258455.2. NCBI lineage: Eukaryota > Viridiplantae > Streptophyta > Pinopsida > Cupressales > Cupressaceae > Sequoia > Sequoia sempervirens. The sequence continues at coordinate 9,995 of VDFB02185337.1, forward strand.
GCACTTTGTCTGTTACAGAGTGGTTATTGATTTCTTCAATCTCAACCCTACATCATATAAGAAGTTTTGAAGCCTGATAATTTATATGCTTTGAATTGTTTCCATATGTGTAGCCTCTGTACTTGATAATGCAACTGTCGGTCATTTTTTGCTACAAAGGCTAATTGCTCCATTAAACAAGTTAAAAGCAGAGCTAGTTCTCGATTTCCTGCTCGTATGCTACCGCCCAATTGATATCATTGAACCTTACAAAGTTCCAGAAGCCCCCTGCCTACTCCCATTGTAGGTGATTCCAAACTATTGTGCGCTTTGCAGATGTTTAAGCATCTGTTCCTCTATTGCCTAATGTTTATCTTGGATTACAATGTACATCACATTTGCAACATTTGTCCTGTTGAAGCCAATGCAGACATGACACTTCCAATCATACTCTAATGAGGAATATTTATTATCTGCTAAGAATTCTCATATCAGTGCCCTCCACACACTGCAGTCAGACATTCTGAACTTCTACGAGATAGTTTATGTATGTTTCTTCTAACTAAAGAAAATATTTTTGTTTTTTCTGTCTCTAGTCACTCTATAACCAAGTAGTAGGAGAGGTGCACAAAGATCTTTCATCTTGAACTCAGATGTCAGCCGACATTGTCTTAGACTCTTTATCATCAAGTCTCTACTACGAGTCGTGACTTATCAACAATATATAACGAACATAAAGAACAATGATTGTAAGGTGAACTTTGCATGTGTAGTAGATGACATATGCAATAACCTGATATGCTCCCTATAAATACATTATTTTCTCTAGAAACTGTAGGCTTCATTATACCAATGACGATTGCTTTAGCCGGTACAAGAATTTCAAAGGTATGCACTCTGCCTGTTCTCTACCCATCTGGTGATACTAGGTAGCCTTTAGACAACACTATGTCAATTGAAATTCTATTATTGATATACACTGTATTGATCTAACATTCTACTCATATAAGTAAGTTCATCTTAAATTTTTGTAGTTCAAAATTAGTGTAATTGAATCTTCTAATTTCATTTTTGATGTGTTTGCAATTTATTTTTTGCAATAAGATCGTGTACATAGAGCTCCCACTTAAACAAGGGTTAATATTCAAAACCTCCTTTTTTTTCCTATTAATCAAACAAACTACAAGTGAAGTTTGATATCAAATAAAAGAAAGCTAGGTAAAACTAAGAAAAGTCCTAACTTCACATTTTCACTATTCCAAAAAGAGTCTTAATCCTCCCACCATGAAATTTGAGGTTAACTCAACCACATAAAATTATGTTGAGAAACAAATTATCTCCCAAGTATAACTTTCCACCACCACCTCTCTTATACTAAAAAACCCAGTCTCTATGTGGAGTCATTGTAGAAAGAGGCTCCGCAGTCAATTATCATGCATCCTCAAACGCATGGGTAGTAAGGACTACAACAAATACATCTTCAATGTTATTATTCAATTATCATGGATCCCCAAATGCATAGATAGTAAGAACTACAACAAACATGTCATCGATGTCATTATTAAAGATTTTATAGTTTGAATCATCATTAAATCCCTTTTTGTTTTGCTTTCCTTTCTCTCTTTCCTTTGTAATCATTTTTATTTGATTATTCCTTTTTCACTTGAAAAAATTAACCTTTCTCCAATTTAATTTGGACATTCTTCCCTTCTTCTTTCCCTTTTCCTTGATGACTAATTCATCTTCTTCAGTTTGGAAATTCCTATTTTTTATTATATACCTATTTCAAGCAAGATACTCCCTTTTAGGAAGACAAGGATTTTAAAGTGGCGGTTGTTTTTATAGCCAAGACAGCCTTCTTTGACAAACAATAATAAGACCAGCCCCAAACAACATTCCCAACCTTTAAGAGCTATTATCTTACTTCAATATTGAGTTCGACATATATTATAATGTTAAGGCAAACTCAGGTTTCAAAATGTCTGGGTAAGCAGAAGCTAATAAACACCAGTAGATCCATGTTACTTTTTGGGTAGTTGTGTATTGATTTGCATCTGACATTGTCAACTAAAAAGTCCTGTCATACATAGACTCTGTGACTAATGGTATTTTTTTTTTTTTATGACATACTCGGTTACTTGAAGTGCTGTGGTCAAATTTTTTTGGGAAATGAATGAACTCAATATTGATCAATAAAAAAACATTACCATTTATATGGTATCCTAAGGAGTGCAGATACCCTGCATGCAAAATATACCACAATGGATGTACCTTTTTATCCTGTATGTGTGTGCCCAGATTTAAACTGTTCATATTGTGAAGTTTGCATGGCAGTCAAAACTCTAAAAAATTTAGTGTTCTTAATACAATATGAAGACGGATTGTTATATATATTTATTTTTGCCAAGTTATATGTCATGGGTCAATTTGATCTTGGAGTTATTTTATTTATTAGATCTGTATAGATGGATTTTTATTTTAACAATGGAAAAAATTATGATAAATTTATTTGTAATTAGAAAATTAAAATTGTGATGCATGGTATAATCAATAACTATATTATCATCTTTATTAATTGAGTTCAATCAATTAAATTACAATTTTCAGTAATTTGATAAAATTTAATTATATATAAAATTGACACTCTAATAATTATTACACTAAATTGATACTCTAAAATTTCTTAAACTAAATTAATGAACAAAATTCTTAGACTAATATTTAGTGGATTTGACCATAATCTTCTAGAAATTATACAATTTTACTTATCTAATTTAAAATTGATTGTGAATGTATAATCCCTCGAACTATTGTTTTATGGAAGGTTCAATTTAGAGTTTTTCCTTGATTAATGTATTTAACTTTTTCAATCAGATTCTTCAATTAAATACCTAATTGTCTCTATATCATAATAATAAGCATATACAATATTTGTTTTAGTACATTCAATTTTTTCTTATTAAGACTTGCAATATATATTTACAAAGTCATTTTTTTGACAACTTTTGCATTTAGTTGTGTAAACATTATATTCTAAAAATTTGATGTCTTTAACATAAAGGAGGGCTAAATTTTTTATTAAAATAAGAAGTACAAAGCAAGGGCATCACATAGCCCTATCACGCTCCACCAAATGATCCAACTGTTGAGACAAATCCAGGGGTAACTAACCCCGGTCCATCAAATTCCAATCATGAATATGATTAGAAGCCCATTTAGCCAAACAATCAGCAACAACATTCCATTCTCTAGGAATATGAGTGAAAGTAACAAACTCCAAAGAAGCACTGAGATTAAGAATTTGATCAACAATCAAAGCCAAATGTTAGCTAACATCCTCTAAATGCCACCTATTCAACAAGTTCACCACAACCTAGGAATTAGACTCACATATGATCCTTTGCCATCCCAATTGATTTCCACGCTCCAGAGTCGATAAAATGGCCTAAGCCTCCATTAAATTATTAGTATGAAGACCCTTATCAACATAGAAGACAAACTTGACATCTCCAAAGCTGTCCCAACCAACACCACCAATTCGAGCATGATTTGGGTTTCCTCGAGAAGAGCCATCTATGCTGAACAGTTATATTTTTTAGATTTTTACCAAACCTAAGCAATTAAAAATTCATTATAAACTGTAAAAAGAATTTTTTTTTCCCAGAAAAGGTTTTGAGGCATTCCGTGTTAGGTTTCAAGCTGAAGCAAGTCCACTCAATATCGTGAATTTTTAAGTGGCAAATATTTGTCAATTGATTAAATAGTTGAAATTTAGGAATCAAAATTTGACTAATAGTTCAAACTGTAAGGTAACTTGAATCACCATAATTTTACAAAATTTTGTTTTAGTCTTATTTAAATTGTTAGAACATTTATTTTATTCAATTTTTTAACTCAAAAATTTGACAATAATATATCACAATTATTAGTACTTTAGAACCATATTGCTAATATTTAGTTGCAACTATTGATCTATAATATAATCTAATGACCCTCATTATATTTTGTGAGGTAAAATATACCCACAATTTGTAATGCTCATAGGACCCAAAATTGATTCTGGATCAAGATTGAGATCAAGCATTACAAAAGTCACTAGAAACTACCAGTCTCTTGTTCTCAAACCATATACACTTCTTGCTGCCCCTGCCAATTGTTGGAAAAACTTTAAAATACAAGAGAAATTCATTGTCCTTTTTCTCTTTTGTTATTTCAAAATAGGTCAAACAGTTTATAACCATTTATAATCATTGATGTCTTCAATCTACAAAGCATTGAACATTTATTGGGATGAAATAGATCAATAATAAGAGATTGATACTTGAGCCAAAATTAGTTATGAAAAAAGGATAGAGATTGCAGTCACAGAAATCTATTCTGATGTACTTTAATGTAGTGTTCTATGGGGACACGTCCTTCCCAAAAACCCTGCATTTTTTAGACATCTCCATCTCAGAGATTTGGAGACTGGGGATATCCCCCCACCAGCCCACCACCAGGGTTGCCGTTTTCAAAATGTCGCTAGGACTTCGCGGACGCCAGGTGTCCTCGAGATGTCTAGGGGACTCCTAGTTGTCACCAAGATGTATAATTCTTATACATCTTTTTATAACTATTTTTTCAAGTACTATATATATTTTAGCATCCTGCCGCCACGTCCCCAAACTTAGGCCCTTGATCCCCCATCCCCGAAACATTGGTCAGGATATTATCTGAAGATGGCTTCTGTAGGCCAGTTTGATAATGATCTCATTAGCATATTCGGCTGTTGAAAGCAAAACTCAGCACTCACTGAGAAAAAACAAACTCAGGCAATGTCACTAAGACAAAGATAATTAATAATTAAGATCCTATTTCAAAAACCATTTATATTTTGTTGGATATCAGAAATAAAATGGTGATACCACTGCTACCTCCATCTTCTAGTGCGAATAAAAACAAATAGCCACACTTACAAACCTGTTACTCTTGAAACGCCCCGGCTTTCTACTATCACAGGCTGTTCAGCTTAAAACCTTAGAGCCTACTATTGTATAACCATTTACAGGAATCTGCAAAAAGATTAAGTGTTATATGTTCAAAAGGGCATTTGGATTGCTGAACAACTAGCATACCAATAGGAAATAATAGACAAAATATTACAGACATCTAATCATTTGTTCATATGATGCAGAATAAAAGTTCTTTTGCATATAATCTGCAACTGTAACACTAGAAGTGCTTCAAAACCTCACCGATCTCAGGGGATGTGAAAATGCTAACATCACTGCAAAACAGGAACTTGCCAAAACTGTGCAATTTTGTACTAATTCTGGTACCTCAGCACATCCTGTAAACTTGTAAAGTCAACAAGCAATCCATTAATATTTGAGATAGATGCTACAGATGGTTGACGTAAATCAACAACAATAGGCAACACTGTAACTAGTAAAACAAGATGTCACGTTCTATGTATAACGTGTAGTTTAGAGCAATGGACAAAATGGATGGCATTCAATTAAAATGGAGAAAATTGAAGAATGGCTAGAACCATGATAACTCACTCTGCACAAAGAAGAATGAAGAGGTTTTTAACTATTGAAAATGGCTTCCAAAAATAAAACTAAATGGTAGTATCAAACTATGTATAACATAAATAAAATTCATCTTTCTCTGTTTCCAGTAACTTGGTGACTTGCTACCCAACATTTCTCCCCCTCAGCAATCATGAATTCGATTCTACCATGAGATCCCTTTCGTCTGATTTTCGATACCCTTGTGGTGATTCAGTACCATTCAAATTTGGCATTCACACCTTCTGTTGGAATCTGTCAACATCTCCTCACTGCAGTGTGATTCCAGACATGCGTTGCTAGCTTCAAACAGTTGCCTCGCATGGATATCAACACTTACGAAACTAACATTATTTTGGTGCTACCTATTCAAAACTCTTTTATCTTCTAAATTAAGAGTTTGGGTGCAGCAGATTGATATTGAAGACTCTTCTTTGTCAATGTTGTTGTAAAGGGGGTCATGTCATCACTAGTTGTTCGAGCATCAAGAAACACTAGTTCATTTGGAAAAAAAAGGAACTTAAGTCTGCTACTACTGATGAAGTGTTCCATTTTCTTTGAAGATACGCAAAAGGATGGTAATAGGGGGAAAGTTCCTATTGACTATTCAGCGATGAAATTCTCTTGAATGGTTCTTGGTGTGGATAAAGATTCTGCTGGTGATATTGAAAATCTCTCTTGTTCCAAACAAAGAAGTTTAGGGTAGTTGGACACTTGTAATAGGATTAAGCAAAAATTGTTAGAACATTTTGATTTCAAACCATCCTGAATTTGGGTTTGTGGCTGCAAGGTTATGTAGTGTCCTGGTTATTTGTGTGTTGTTGTTTCTCTTAAATTCCTTGCTGTTCTTTTGTACTTAATGCCTATCTTTTCTAACTTTTTATACAAGAATCTGAACCCTTTCAAAACCCCTATTTACCTTAATAAAAACACTTACGAACCTAACATTATTTGCAACGGTACAGCACTTTGTCTGTTACAGAGTGGTTATTGATTTCTTCAATCTCAACCCTACATCATATAAGAAGTTTTGAAGCCAGATGATTTATATGCTTTGAATTGTTTCCAAATTGTGTAGCCTCTGTACTTGATAATGCAACTGTCGGTCATTTTTTGCTACATAGGGTAATTACTTCTTTAAACAAGTTAAAAGCAGAGCTAGTTCTCGATTTCCTGCTCGTATGCTACCGCTCGATTGATGTCATTGAACCTTACAAAGTTCCAGAAGCCCCCTGCCTACTCCCATTGTAGGTGATTCCAAACTTTTGTGTGCTTTGCAGATATTTAAGCGTCTGTTCCACTATTGCCTAATATTTATCTTGGATTACAATGTACATCACATTTGCAACATTTGTCCTGTTGAAGCAAAAGAATACATGACACTTCCAATCATACTCTAATGAGGAATGTTTATTATCTGCTAAGAATTCTCATGTCAGTGCCCTCCATACTCTGTAGCCAGACAGTCTGAACTTTTACGAGATAGTTTTTTATATTTTTTCTAACTAAAGAAATATGGGTCAATGAGTTTGACTTGTAAAACTACATGGTTGAATTCAAATAGCAATTTCACAACTTGATATGCTATAGAAAATACCTTCTACTTATCAATTGATGAGCTAAAGGGGCTCTATAGTGAATGGTTCATAAGGCACAACACTTGCTGAAGGTTTTGCAAATGGGGTTGCAAGCTAAGTGGGCTTAACCTTGGGGAAAACTCCGTGGTTAAGCACGCTTGAGCTAGAGTAGTACTAGGATGGGTGACCTCCTGAGAAGGCCCAATGCTTCACCTCCGTGAGCATCACCTAGATGCAATGAGTGATAAGTGGACCATTCATTATCATGAGAGATGGGTTCTTGTGAACCACTACTCATGAAACATAGGTTAATGAGTTTGACTCGTAAAACTACATATGGTTGAATCCTGATAGCAATATCACAATTTGACATGCTATGGAAAATACCTTCTACTTATCAAAATATATATATATATTTTTTTTATCTCTAGTCACTATAACCAAATAATAGGGGACATGCACAAAGATTTTTTATCTTGAACTCACATGACAACCGCCATATTGTCTTGGACTCTTTATCATCAAGTCTCCACTACGAGTCATGATTTATCAACAATATATAATGAACATAAAGAATAATGATTTTAAGGTGAACTTTGCATGTGTAGTAGATGGCATATGCAATAATCTGAATTGCTCCCTATAAATACATAATTTCTCTAGAAACTAGAGGCTTTATTATACCAATATGATTGCTTTAGCTGGTACAAGAATTTCAAAGGTATGCACTTTGCGTGTTCTCTACCCATCTGCTGGTACTACGTAGCCTTTAGACAATTCTATGTAAATTGAAATTCTATTATTGATATACACTATTGATTTAACATTCTACTCCAGAGTTTTTGATTAGATATTGCAATTATATATAAGTAGGTCCATCTTAAATTTTTGTAGTTCAAAATTAATGTAACTGAATTTTTTAATTTCATTTTTTGTGTTTAGTATTCAAAACCCCCCCTTTTTTTTCTATTAATCAAACAAACTACAAGTGAAGTTTGATATCAAATAAAAGAAAGCTAGGTAAAACCAGGAAAAACCCTAACTTCACACATTTTCACTATTCCAAAAAGAGTCTTAATCCTCCCACCATGAAACTTGAGGTTAACTCAACCACATAAAATTATGTTGAGAAACATATTATCTCCCAAGTATAATTTTTCACCACCACCTCTTTTATACTGGAGAAAAAGAGTCTCTATGTGGAGTCAATGTAGAAAGAGGTTTTGTAGTCAATCATCGTGCATCCTCAAATGCATGGGTAGTAAGGACTACAACAAATACATCTTCAGCGTTATTATTCAATTATCATACATCCTTAAATGCATGGATAATAAAGACTACAGCAAACACATCATTGATATTATTATTGAAGATTCTAAAGTTTGAATCATCATTAAACCTCTTTTGTTTTGCTTTCTTTTGTAATAATTTTTATTTGATTATTCTTTTTTCACTTGAAAAACTTAACATTAGATCTACTAATAAACGTAGATCTTAAATTGAAGATTCTTCCCTCCTCCTTTCCCTTCTGCAGTTTGGAAATTCCTATTTTTTATTATATACCTATTTCAAGCAAGGTTCTCATTTTTAGGAAGACAAGAATTTGAAAGTGGTGGTTGTTTTTATAGCCAAGACAGCCTCCTTTGACAAACAATAATAAGACCAGTCCCAAAGAAAATCCCCAACCTTGAAGAGCTATTGTCTTCCTTCAATATTGAGTTTGACATATATTATAATATTAAGGCAAACTTAGGTTTCAAAATGTCTGGGTAAGCAGAAGCTAATAAACATCAGTAGATCCGTGTAACTTTTGGGGTAGTTGTGTATTGATTTGCATCTTACATTGTCAACTAAAACATCCTGTCATACATAGAC
>VDFB02185338.1:0-19536 GCA_007258455.2 Sequoia sempervirens
GGTTTGTGACATGGTCTAACCACCTCCTATGGTTCTTAACCAAAGCTTGTATCGGGCATTGACAGGTTGATCTTTTGGTCCAATGACAAGTCCAACATACCCACCTTCACATCCCCTTCATCCCTCTAATGTATCACAATAATCTAGTGATGATACTATTGCTCATACATATAACACATGAAATAACCCACAACCACCACAAATAAATTCACCATCTTTACCTTTACCTAATCCACCTAGTACTCCTCATTACCTTCCACCCACAAAGGAGTATGATATTGTTGAAAGATTAAAGAATACTCCTACCAAAATTTCCCTTTGGGATTTACTTCAAATATCACCAAGTTACAACACCACTCTTTGAAATTATTTACAACAAATAGCCATCTCTTCTAGAACCACTCTGAATGATGTGGTAGCTCTTGTTCAAAAACATAGTCTCAATATTACTTTTCACCAACATGAGCTACCTCCTTTGGAATTACAAAAAAAAAGGCTTTCATGATCATTTCTCAATACAAAACAACATGCATCAAAAGGACTCTTATAGATAATGGTTTTTCTCTTAATGTGTGTGGTGTTAGTATCCTTGATCATTTCGAAGTCGATAGATCACAAATCATACCTGATTTTGTCTCTATTCAAGGATTTGATAATACACTAAAGCAACCACTCAATGTAATCACTTTGCCTATTACAGTTGGGGTGGTTACTTTGTAAACTCCTATTCATGTCATGCCTTATGAAATTTCATATAACCTTCTTCTAGGCAGAGCATGGATTCATGAGATGAATCCAGTACCTTCAACCCTCCATCATAAAATGAAATATGTCTATAATAATAAAATTTATCAACTTGAAGCTAATCTCGAGCCTAAAATTTTCTTGCATCTTGCAAATGAAGCTACAAGTCCTCTCATGACATTAATTCCAAAATCCAACATAGATCCTCTTCAAATTGAACACAACAATATAGAATGTCAATCTAAATTCTTTGGTGATGATTGGGGATCCTTAGAATTCACACAATCATTTAAGGGAAACTACATATTCTTACAAAAGATAGGAAAAAAACCATATCAACCACCCATCATGTCAACACATACCTCAAATAACTTTTCAAAAGCATCCACCTCAACCACTTTAGACAACAAAAAACACTCCACAATAGTCCTTAACAAACACAATAACGAACAACCTCTTGATTCCAAAACACTCCAAAATCTTTATGGAAAAGGGTATTACTTCATGAAATCAACTTGGGTACAATGGAAAAGGTTGTTGTGCTCGAGAGAAAGGCATTTGAAACCCTATAGAGCTTAACACAAAACAAACAACTCACGATCTTGGTTATTGTTGTTTCACTGAGATCAACAAGCCTTTATATAACATCAATACTATCACACAAGATTCTTTCAAAAATATTCCTTATTCACATCAATAACCTTAGTTGTTGCTCCTTGCCATGTAATAGTTGTAGGATAATTCCATTCTCAATATTGCATGTCTTGCATCCATTACAAGGGGTAGCATACCATCATCTACTTTAGGATCACCTTTGTTCTACACTAAGTGGGGGGGAAAATGTTTGAAAGCCTTATTATTATATGTCACTTATCGTTGCCTCTTTTGAATTGTCGTTAACCTTTCATGAACATTTTAAGAGAAAGCTTGAGATGTGGATGACATGTATTAAGATTGACTTGGATATGACATACTCTATTCCTTTCTCTTCCCTTGACATGACACAGGTCAACTTTGAAATATATGACTTGGCATAGAGCTTTCCAAGTTAGCTCTTATGTCTTGCTTTCTTCCTCTTCTCTACTTTCAAGTATTTTCTCACAGAACGATGTGTAGCAATTACTTTAAAGTGGGGGCATACATTACCATAATTTATTTGCATTTATAGTGTAGCCTTGTTGTTTACGTGATGCATTTGTTACTTTGTGGATGAAATTGGGGTAATGTCCTTCATAAGTGTGATCTATCTTAGAATATTATTATTCTTTTATTGGTCATCTCTTGGAGACATTAGAAACAATGTTCCCTAAGTGACTGACCTTACATAAACTGAACAAGAATCCTTTGAACATATTGCACATAACATTTTTACATATTGCATTCTCATTCAGCCACCTTGCATAACACAACTTGCATGCCTATGGTGCCATCCTATTTTTCTTATTTTATGAAACTTAAACCAACATTTGCAGTTACATTTCTTTGGCTTTGTGGCACCTTGATAAAGTTATCAAATGGGTATAGCTTTAACACGGTTAAGTGGGAAGCCCAACAAGTGGCATGACCTTTCCCCATAGCCACTTTTCTTTTTTGTTTTGTGAGTACATGCCAACTAGCATATGTTACTTTTTTCATTTTCTTTATTGTTTGGGCCTTCTCACACCACAGAAAACCTGAAGTTCTATGCCCCCAGAGTGAGTACATATTTTCATCTCATTCCTTTTCTTCCTTGCCTTTGTATGATCTTGTATCTTGGAGGCTTGGCATACTTGTGAATCTCTCTTGAAAGGCTACATTGGTTTGAGGAAGCAAGTTTCTCTCACTAAACTAGGGGCTTAATGTACCAATGAAAATTGTACCCTTTGCTTGACATGGGATTAATTCATGATAAATGGACTTAATGAGGCCCTAATGTAGTGTTGTGAGGCATTTTATGTGTCCACACTAGGTCTTGGACCCTTACAAATCAAATAACATGTGTTTATTGACATCTTGTAAAGGTGTTGTAAAGTCTTGTAAGATGCTTTCATGCTTTTCTAGAATTAATAGACCTATTTCAGCACATTTAATAACATTATTACATTAATCTAGAAGATTATTAATGTGAACTTAATGACAAACTATTGTTGTGATGTGATTTACACATTCACATTGGTTCTTGTGCATTTCTAGGCTATGTAGACCTTAATTTTAGTGTTGTAAAGTGCATTTAATTACACTTTCACATTAATTTATGTGTCACAATCCCTATTAAAACATTTACATCATCACTAACATGTCCTATTTCACCCATATTGTGCATCTTGAGGCTTTAATTAATCAAACACTCGACAAGATAGCATTTTAAACCTTATTTCCTATCTCCTAAGCTTCATAGGTGTCGAAATGGCTCCTGTGGGATCCATTTTCCATTCTTGGAAAATGAGTCCCATCTAGGTGGGACCCATTTTCCATGCTTGGCGAATGAGTTCTGTCTATCCCCCATTTTGACCCTTAAGTGGGAAAAAGGGAAATTTAAAGTTTATTTTCACTACATGTCGGCCTATGATGTAGTATAATAGGGTACTAAGGAACAATTGACTATAAATAAGTGTTTTTATCTCCATTTTACATCCAGCTATCAATCTTATCTCATTATTATACCTCTCATCATCAATTCATCATCCATCTTCTATTACAAGTCAAGCAAGTTGAGATTTCTCCATTAAAAGTCTTCAAGTTAGCATTCTAAAGCATCCAAGGGCTGGATTTTTCATGTATTATGTAGAATATAAGATCACTCATCATTTCAAGGTAATCTACTTCATTTTTGCATGTCTTATTCACTTATTTCATCATTTTAGTTTAATCACCTAAACGGGGTTTGACCAAGGCAAACCCCCATGCCTTAACAATCAACAATCTCTCTTCTTGTGTTGTTTGTATGCAGATTTAGGTCCTTTGGAAGCTTGAGAATCCTTGAATATTACATTTAAAATTCATTCAAGTCTTCTTCCCTTCATTCAAGTCAAATCATCAACAAAAAGTCACTTTCAGACCCAATTGTGGAGTTTCAGAAGCGAACACCTGTAGGAGGTAGAATTGTAGATCTAAGTCCACATAATCTTCCTCTGATTTTCCAATTTTTGAAGGTGAACTGATTTTCCACCTTTGGTGAATGAGTCCCACTTGTAGGCTTGAAAATTTATTTTATGAGATTTCAACTCCCGACAGTCAGAAACAAATTTTTGGAAGATTTTAGTAGTAGGACTGATTCGCCATGCTTGGTGAATGAGTCATAGTGGCCATTTACAGAAGTTTTAAATATATTCCCAAACCTTCCAGTGACTTCAATCTACCTTTAGGTGTACTCTGTTCAATTTCATTAAATTTTGTTTCCATTTACCTAAGTTTCTAGTTCATTATTGCGATACACAATGTGTTTTCAAACAATTCTTAATTCTTAGATTTTGCATGCATGTTTGATCAATTTCATAGTTTAGCAGCACTTAAATCACTTCATTTACATCATACAATATCATAGAAATCCTTTATTTGAATGAACTATTTAGCATTTTTGGATCTAATCTCTCTCCTTTTGGGTGAAAAGCCTATTAGAGTTAGAGAGTCGATTGGGTCCAAAAATATATAGTTCACTTGTCTTCATATTCAATACAATCCCTTCCCAAAACCCACTTCATTGTTAGAATGGCCATAGAATGGTTATTATTGGTCATTCTTTTAAGATGCTTAGTCAAGATTTCACCAAGGAAGGTTGCTTAGGATTTCTTGCATACTAGCCTGATTTGGGTATACATGGTGGCAAGATCTATGCAACTATTTGACACTAGCTCTACAAAAAATTCCTAAGGCTAACTCTATACAATTCTACTTAGCTACCTAATGCCAAATACTAACCCAGTTGCATATTACCAATTCTGCTAAAATTTCTAAGTGTGATCTCGTTATTGCCTAAGTGCCTATTTATAGAAATAGCCATAAGCATGATGTTGATCAATTACCAAATTGAAAATCACACCTATGCTTCCTTGAATTTTCCACCTAGTTTTATTTTCTAGGTATGGTTTGTTGTGTTCAAGATAAATAAGGTCTAATTAATTAGCATAAGTTGGTGACAGTCATCGGTAGTAGTCTATACAACTAGATGTTGAGGTGTCATTCTCCAGGCACTTCTCAAACTCCAAAAAGGAATACAAATATTTTCAAGTAATTATTGCGACTTTGGCCTAATTATTCTTTGTGAGGGATTAATTACCATGTTGATGGTGTTTTATGCACAACAACTCAGACAAGATACAAGTATCCTATCTCTCTTGAAAATGCGTCTCTATTCATGAAGCCTCAAGAGATAACCCCAAGATCTCTAATGTCAGGTCTTGACAATGTATAAACAACTCAGTGATAAATGTGAAAATGCTGGTAATCACAAGGGGCCTTACAAATGAACAATGTTGGAAGTGTACTTTCATTAGATGCAACAATATGGTGATGCTTTCAGTCCTAAAACTAACCCAGATTCAAAATAAACAGTAAAAGAGATAAGGGTTTTAGGGAGATTCAACTCTAAACTAACTCCTAAGATCAATCACAATAATGATAGATATTGCAAATGGACGATCTCTAAATAAAACCAAATATGATCGAGCTGCAACTACGAAATTTAAAGAGGCCGGTGCAGACTATGAATATTCATCCACATACCCAATAACTGGTGCAATGTAAACAAGCATCAACAATTGAACTTAGCACAAAATAAGGCCTAGACTAACTTTACACAGCAAATTACAATCAGCAAATTGCTAAAAGTATGGACCGAAGATCGATCAACATCATTAACATTTTACCATTATTGCAAAAGAATTGAAATCTAACATCTAACATTGAGAATTGAGAACAAGAAACCATAAACTGTCAAAGTGTAACACAAAGCTTGTCAAATCAACAATCCAATTGCATTAACTTCTCCAACATTACATAACAATTTCCAGTCTCTTTCCTCTCCTACAGCTACTATCTTGCATAATCTAACTCCTAACTTAGCCAATTCTGGCTTCTAATCAACTCTTCTAACCTAGTCTCTCCCCTTACAAATGAGAAGGCATTGGCCTTTTATAGAAAATTATATTTTTAATCAATGGCCAGGATTAAATCAATCCAGTGGCACAAATTACACCTCTAGAAGCATCCAACAGTTACATTTAATTTGGGAGCTCATGGTACATCATCATCCAATTGCATAAAAATAGTTACATCATGGAACAATGAGAAAACAATATTATGCTAGCCTGTCATTAATGAAAATTTTGATTGGATGATGAAATCAACTTCACATGTCTTCCAAAAACTCCTTTTAGCTGTAGATAGTTTGGGCATGGATTCTTATGCAAGTTCCCTTTCAAATTTGAATTGAACTCTTCCACATATTTCCTTTTGGCGTAGTCCATATACCGGTTCCTTTTGATTTATTTATGAACTTTCCATTTCGAAATTTTTTTCATTTTCGGGAATTTTTTTCAATTAGGAAATTTTGTTTTTGAATTTCTCCATATCAAAATTTCATTCGGGAACATTTTAAAATTTCAAGGCATTTTCCATTTTGGGAGAAAAAATCGTTTTGAATTTTCCATTTTTGGAATTTTTCTTCCATTTTGGAAAATTTGGGTTTGAGAGGGGTTTGGGTATTTTCAAAAATGGAAATTTCGGGATTTTCCATTAGGGACAGAAATCCCCCAATTCCCTACAGGGTCAAAATCCCCTAAACTCCATAACTTTTTTTCTAGAAGGAATTTTCAAAAAATTCAAAAAGTAACCCTACCTAATTTTTTGTCCTCTATCCATGGGTGCAAAAGAGAAAAAAAAATCTATTTTTGGAAAATTTCAGGATTTTGAGAGGGTCTTGGAATTTTCCAAAAATGGAAATTTCAAATTTTCAGTGAGTAGGAAATCCTCCAATTCCGTGTAGAGTCAAATCCTAAGCCTCCTTTTTTGAAGGATTTTCAAAATTGAAAAAGAAACCACACTGTTTTTCTTCCTCTATCCATGGGTGCGAAAAAATCCATTTTGGAAAACTTTAAGTTTGAGAGATCTTGGAATTTTCCAAAATGGAAATTTTGGGATTTTTCATTAAGAACCAAACCCCCAATTCCTACTGAGGTCAAACTCCCTAAACCCATAACTTTTTTCTAGAAGGAATTTTCAAAAAGTTCAAAAAGCAACCCAGCCTAATTTTTCATCCTCTATCCATGGGTGCAAAAAGGATTTACATATAACATTGAAAATTCACTTCAAAATCCCCATTTTCAAATTCTAAGACAGGTGAATTTCTCCTAGAGCCTCAAAATATTGTCCTCATCAAACTCAGTCTAGACTTAATCCCAAAATAACCTCCCAAGAAGAGCAAGACCAAAATTTGACCAAGCCAAGAGGTAGAGATGTAAAAGAAAAAAGAGGGTCCCCGCCTCCGATGGGGTGCATGTGTGAAAATTGCACAACATACCAAAGCATGTGAAGTCTAAGCTTCCTTCAAATCATTGGTTCAAGTTCCAAGGAAATCATGCCATATGACATGATTTCCAAATCATCATTATGAATTATGCTCATTTCAAAAATGGCAAGTAATTCATTTCACACAAGCCAAAGAGTTGGTGGTATATGTCGAATTTAATGTTAAAAGGCAAGCATTGTTGACCACCCCAAGAAAGAAATAGCCAAGTATTGCATGCAAGAAACTAACATTGTGAGAGTTTTTTTAGCATAGACAGGGCCGAGGTGAATTACAGATAAAATTAACGCAACTAAAGTTATAGTATCCTGAAATAGCTAAAATTTCTTAGATGGAGGCACAGGCTGAGGCCACCTAGAGCTTGTATAATGACATTATAGCAGCACCAATAGTCAATATCTTTGATGACACCTCTTACACATCACTTGGAATGCTAGAAAAACAAAAATGGGTTTACATGAGCGCCCTGGACAAGCCCTAAACTATAAGGGATCAAAGCCAGATAAATGAGGAATGTGATAATATCCAAGACCCCATCCTCACAAAGAACCCTAAAACTCTTAGGGAAGGAGCATGCGAAAGAATGAAAAGGGCAGACAAAAATGAAAAGAAAATGGCATATAAGATATCATTAAATGGTCTTCCAAAATATATGGTCCCCTCTGTGCATTATTTCCTAGAGCTCATCCATGAGGCCATTGAACACTTTAACTAAGATACCAACACCATCGAAGGCTGGACGCTAATTGTCAGCATCAACAAAGATGCTATCTAGAGCATGTTGTGTATCCTAGTGAAACACTCTAAAGTGAGCTTAATGGAGACATTTACTCTAGAAGATGGGTGCACATCTTTTAGAAGGACAAAGACAAAGCTTTGGACTTCTATAATGTGGAAATGTAGAGGCCTGAGGAATTTTTTAAAGAGCCACCAGTAATTCCAATTGTGCACAATGCCTTCAAGCAAGATATGTAGGATGCACTTTCCATGATGGAATTTGTTTGTGGCTTGGACAACTTGACAAATGGGTGCAAGAATTTTAGCTGGATTTAGGTTTGCAACTATGAAGGAAAAAGTCCTTGTTCTGGTATGACTTTGTAGCATTCATTTGCTGAGAAATGATGAGCCAAATATAGGAGTACAATATGCAAGGAAAGTTCAAGTTCCCTTCCTTGCTTGCTCATATGTTCTTATACCAGAACCCTGACTTCTTCAGTAAAATGATACCATTATCCATTTTCACTGATGAAGGATCCAAAAAGTCAGTTTTTGTATGGACTCCCCTCCTTTCTGTAACACATGACTATTATGGATTTTTCATAGTTTTTCTTAACTTCAATTTTGCAAGACTTCGATAAGAATGGTTGTATCTATTATCTTTCCACCGACCAGATGAAGTGGATGCAGAGCTTCACTCCTAAATGTGGCTGGTTCCTCAAAAGGGATTTCAAATTCTTCCATATGCATAGCTTTACCAAGGAGCCATTCTAGCTCCTAGAGTATGTCACACATAGGATATTAGCCCTTGAAATGTTCAAGTAGATGTTCATTATTGATTATAAATTTTGTGGAGGAAGGGGCAAGAGAGGATTCTTCAAATGTCCGCTAACCTTCAAGTGGGTCGTTATGATGAAGAAGCAGTCGTACAAGTTGCTGGAAGAAAAGCTGGCTCATTTGGGGCTAGTGATGATCTACGAAAAATGGAATTACAACCCCTTTGACAACTTGCGTAATGAATTCATCAAGGTAATCCACAGCCCCCAACCAGTTTGGGAAAAGCGGTCAAGTTTGATGGAGGAGTGTGACGATGTTTTGGTGGACTTGGCCTATATTCCTACCATTGATAGTAGGCCACCATGGCTTCAATTCTACCTCCAATCAAAAATATATAATGAGAAGTGAAAAATGGGGACCACCCTCCATAGTCAGTTGTTAAGACAGGAAAACTGGAGTGAAGAAAGAATTAAGGATTTCTAGGTCTATTGACAAGAAATCCAACACCTTGATGCTCATTACCAAAGTGTAAAGATGGAAGAAAGATTTGATAAGTTGTGGGATGATACCCATTCAGATTTTGACATGAGTGTTGATGAAGACATCAAGCCAGAGGAGTCCAAAATGCATATAGAGAAAGGAAAGGAGAAGGAAAGTGGAATACAGATGGTCCCCATGCAGCAAAAATAGAAAGTGGTGAAGCAACCAGCTGAGGTCTCTTTAAATGTGTGGTTCAATGTATCGTGGTCAGGAGCCTCACATACATGCAACTAGACCACAAAAATGTCAAGAACAACCCAACAATAATAGTCATATACTATTGAATTGGAGAAATCACCACCCAAAAAGAGGTAGTGCACAAATGCAACTAAAGAAGAGTGTTTGCAGGGGCCCGTAACAAGCTTGGGTCCCACAATGAGTGATAAGCTAGCAATGATCCAAGGATTGCAATCATCCAGACAATAGGTAATTTTTTCTCCCTCTTCTCTTACTTCACAATCTTTGGTCACTCCTACTATGTCCGCGACACCTCTCACTACAAGTGTCGGCCCTTCCTTTTCCACTTCTACCACAATATTCATGATAGATTTCTCTCAGTTATCCCCGACAAGACCATTTTTCTTGACTTCTCTATGGACCCTTTCACCTTTCACCTTTACCCATTTTCCACTTGCTATCTCTTTTCCCTTCATATCTATGGTCGCCACTGACACCCCTCCTGCTACTACTATAGTGATCCCAACTTAGTTCGCTTAGCAGATAGTGTCCATCATGACTCTACTAATGCTGCAACACCCAATGAGTCCTCCTATTGGTTCAAAAAATAAGCTTTGGCATGTTCGTCCATTCTCCTTGCTTATAGTCAATCTTGTAAAGAAAAAAATGCCTGGAACCACTACCCTCATGTTCCCTTTTACCCTACCTCTCGATGCTCCTTTCGTAGGCATGCTAGTTTAGTCTCCAGCACAATTTATGGTGCAGGGACATAGAACAAAGGAACTACAGGCTATTAGAATGTAGAAGAAAAAGGCCAAGGATGCCAAGAAGCCGATGAAGCCAAAGGTGTATACTATCTTAAATGAGGCTCAACGATTGATCCATTTCACAACCATGTATCTGAATGTCATCAAACTGCAAGGGGAGATGCAACCTAGTGATTACAACATGTTTTCCATAGGACTCAATTTGAGCATAGCCTGGCCATAGGACAAACTTGAGCTCATGGAAGAAACACAGTGGATGGTTACCATTGACTTCCTCAAGTATGGTCACTAGCTAAAGAAGAAAGCAGAAGAGCTAAAACTTGTGATGGATAGAGTTGATGTCCTAGTGGAGAAGGAAAAGGTGATGGAAGCATAAATTGTGTGATTATCAGAGAAAGCATAGGCAACATAGGTAGAGAAAAACAAAATCCAAGAGGAACTTGCAAAGTTCCAATCCCATGACCCCACTCTTATTGACGTGTTGCAGTGGAGGAACCAAGAATATCATAACCAATTAGCTTTGGTGGAGTAGGAAATGCAACAAAAGATTGAGGATTTTGAACGACAGTGTGCTCAGTTCAAGCAACAAATGCAGCAAAGGGATGTAGAATTTGAGAACTAAAAGGCCCAATTGGAGGAGATCCAAGAGATGAAGCTTTCCCTTGAGATAGAATTAGCAAACAAAATCCGAGTCAAGGAAAATTAGTCTATAGAAGTGAGAAACATCTAGGGATAGCTCACAACCACAAACAATAGCATTGTAGAATTGACACAAGATGTCAAATCAAGAGATGCAGAGATCAGCTCTTTGAGGAGTCTTCTCTAAACCCCTACTGCCCAACTAGACCTCATTCGAGTGGCTCAACAATTATACATTTCATACTGGGAAAAGGTCAAGGCCTTCTACCTGACACTTCAGCCAATGCTCCAATTTATGGCAGAGGTGACAAGCTTGGGTAGGGAAGTTCATGGAGAGATTGAACAGTTCCCTCAATTTGTTGTAGAGAGGGTTCTTGAGGCAGAAAAGCTACTAGATAGGCTATACATGGTCTCAAATGAGGACATAGCAAAGGTAGGTATTAGGGATCAAAAGGCTACTACCAAAAAAATGAACAAGTTCATCCACTGCCATGAGGCCATCATCCATGCTAGTGAGAGTGTTGCCAAATTGGATCAAACTATGAATAACATACAGGTTAGGTTCTCCCAACTAACTCAGATGGGTTTACCCTCCCCATTTCATTCCAATGACTTGATAGCTACTACAGAGCATATTACAACAAAGATAGAAGAGAATTAGTAGGACACATCCGCTTTCCAGAGCTTCAGCCAACCCCCTACTATAGAGGATATTGAAGGTGTTACTCATCAGATTGTGTAGCTACTCTTCCAACTTGAATCCAAGGCTAGTATATTCATGACACTACCTTACAAGGAAGAGTGCAATAGAATCTATGTGACATCTCGATACCATCTGAGGCCAACTGGCTACCTCTATAGGTTTCTCTCTCTAAGCTCTAACTCTATTTCCCAATGGATGGGACTCTAGTCTACAAGTCAAAGAAAGTTTTGGGTTCCTCATTCCATAGGAGAAACACCCCTTGTAGTCACCAAAAGCTATGAATGTCAAATTCCTTGAGCTCCCTTTGGGTGGTATTTATTTTGTGAGTACTAGCCCATGCCTCAATTGTTTGAACATCATCAGTCCCCTTTTTGAAGAGATCCATCCATTGCTGCCATGTGTCTGTCGAGCACTCTTCACAGTGATTTCTTCCTTTTCTCTCCTACCAACTCCCATCATGCTTCCACATGTCAATGTCATGAGCTCTTGATGGTTGCTTCCCTTCACTTTTTAGTCGGGCCCCAACTGTGTGCCATGTAAATTTCATCCAAATATATTTTTGGTGGACCCCATAGTCAGCATCGATAGTAAGGAATTCCTCCACGTGTCTTCACTGCATTGTCTTTTAACACAAGGAGGAGGAATCATCGAGAAAGATGTGTGTCCCGCCAAGCTATCATGTGTCTTAACTTCCTTCATAGGTGAATGATACTTGTCTGCATAGGGTTTTTCTGGGACCACTCCCATCATTCGCAGGGGATGCATCTGGCTGGGGAGAGACCATGTTCAATGGCCTGAATCTTTTCTATTGCAACGGCTAAAGGGAATCATTGTTGTATGAATCGTTGCTTGAGATACAAAATATTTTATGTTACTAGCCTACCAAGCGGTGAGATTGTTAGCTATATATACCCGTTCTTCCTTTTGAAATTGAGTTTGGAAGATACAAAAAAATTAGGGAAAGACACCAAGGGTTTGTATATCTTTTAGATTATTGTATGAGACTCTCAAACTATGCCATTTTTCATAAGCTATTTGATAGAAAAAATTACTATTCCATTATTGTCCTGAATTGCTTATTTGCAGAACTTCTATGATTTTAATACAATTTTGCTAGTTTAGATCATGTCTTTGACTACTCTTTTTTCAGTAAATGTGTATGAGAGTTATTTTATGTTATTGTATAAAATATTTAGTCTTTCATCTTTGATTTCTTTCATTCTGTAACATAGCAGATTGTTGATTGGGCCCTTAAATTGAATCCCAAAAGATATATTTACCATGCCTATATCTATTCCTTGGCACATCACCTTAGTTAGACCTTTATTTTTAATATCTACTTCCTTTTTGCATTCCAAAACCCCAATTATAGAAGAAGTTGGCTTCTTTAAAACTAAGAGGTCACTTAGTTTAGTGCAATTGGCCCCCTCATTAATTGATTTTCCCATAAAGGTTGTTACCTTGCCAATTTTTGACATCAACAAGTCCCATCAGGGATAATATATGGGACCAAAAATAAAAAATTCTTAGAAATGTTTGAAACCCAGTTCAGGGCCAAGAGATCCAGGTGGGACCCATTCGCCCAAGGTGGCGGATGAGTCCTAGATCCCTAAATTTGGGTTACACAAGCTAGAAACACCTAAATTGTGATTGGGTATTGATTGGTATTAGGATTATCCTAAAAAGGATGCAATAAATGACGCTTGTGGATGCAAAATAGGGCCAATTAAAGCATGATAAATCCTAACTATTAATGATAAGCCTATAAAAGTGTGAAAGTGTGTTACAACACTTTACAACACTCCAAATAAGGCAAGATTAATATTGGTTTTGATTAAAAATAGGTTTATTATGTTTAATTATTTGATAAAACCCTAAGAAAGTGTGAGAGTGAGTTATAAAACTTTAAAACACTTTATCAAGGTACCATTAAAATCCATTAGTTCACAAGGGCCCAAAACCTAATGTGAATGTGTTATCCACAGTACAACACTAAATCAAGGCAACATTAAGCCAAAATCCACAAGGAGGTCCCAAACAAGTGTGAAAATGTAAAGGGAACCATTTTTCTACACTACATGACCAAATTCTCTTATATTTTACACAACAACTATAGGGTATGTGCAGGATCATGATGGGCCAAAAAGTGGCGATATGATGGGTATGTAGCTGACGACTTTTTTTAACCCAAAATTATTGAAATGAAAAGGTTTTTTAAAGGATATTCTCAACTTTCAACCATTATAAATTATGATTTAATTTGAATTTAATAAATTGTATTATTCATTTTTCTATTTTAATTTTTGACTAAAGTCTTGATTGATGGGTTGATTAGAAAAAATCTATAGCATTCATGATATCACATTTTTGAATTCAAACATGTGTCCATTCTATGCTTCCATGCTATAGGAATAGAAAAAAAATCAATTTCTGAAGTTTGAAGTCAAGTTAAGGTGGTTAGACATATGATTTTTTATATTTTTAAAACTTGTAATAAAAATCATAATTAATTATTACTTGGAAAAATTGCAAAAAAATATGCATCACATCGAGACATGAGTCCTCTACTAATATCTAAAATATTATAATAAAATATTATTATTTTATTGTGGTTGATTAGTCGATGATTCTTCTTTTTCTCGAAATTCAGTACCCTTTTGAGATTCAAATTTTCACAAATAGATTTTTTTAAGTAAACCTAGTAGTTTAGAAACTTCATTCAATTTGCTACAGATTCTATAGATAACATTCAAAATTTTATGTCAAGTTGCCTAACTTTGATTTTTCTAAATTTTTTGCCACATAAGGGCCTATTTTTTCCATGATGATCCTACACATACCCTATATGTTGGGTTTCATTTGAGCCTCAATGTCAACTACTATGACCTTCTAGCATATATTGGTTAGGGGTATGGTACGATTATCAATAGGGACACTTATCATTGAGAAGATTAGCCAACCTTGGTGTATAGGGAATTTGTTTGAAATAGGTCTCCTATTCTCTGCCCAAACCTAGCCCCCTTAGTAGACCAAGTTGTAATTGCTTCCCAAAGGGAAGCAATTGATAGTGTAGGTGATATTGAAATTGTTGCTACTAAGATAGCTACTAATTGTGTGGGTCGGTATTTGATGTCAAGACATCCATGATCTAGACCTTGGAGACATTCATCAAATTGAACTGGGTATCTCTATAGACTTCAGTTAGAGTTGTCTAGATTGCATCTTTTGAAAATTTATCTGGGATCTCATCGTTCTCATCACTCTGCGGGCCCCAACACTGGTGCATTGGGATCACACCTATGGATCATTCGATTGTTGCATAAGCTACTGATCCTTCCGTTGAATTGGAGAGGATGCATAATTCTATAGGTTTTGTGGAGATATTGATGTTTTTAGTTTTGTCATTGATGCCATCTCAGTTGGTTAGTTCCCTTCACTCATCATTTTTGGCTTGACATGTGAGGCCTCAGATGGATGTAGACCTTGAAACATCAACTCAGACAACTTGTTTAGTTAATTTAGTGGAGGTGACCATTATACAGGGCTCAGAACAGATTCCACTTGATATGCAAGTGCATGTGTATCTATATGTATGTGTGCATGTGCATGTTCAATTCATTTTTTTTACAAAATTATTTAAATTTTAGTTACAACTATTTATGATATATATATACATATATATACATATATATATATATATATATATATATATATATATATATATATATATATATATATATATATATATATATATATATATATATATATATATTGTACATGGAGATACCTCATGTTACTCCTAGCCTAGGGTTAGATCATGTACATCGACATGATTTAGTTGATGATACTATTGCTAGTGGGCATGCAAGTTTTAAATTTTAATATGTATATGTGTACATACATGTATATATAAATATAAATATTTAAAAATGCATGTACATTCTTAAATAACTTTATATGTATATATATAATGTATTTAAAACATATTGTGTACAACTTTATCTCCAAGGCTTGACACATCCATCAAAGTAAGATTCTCTTTTAGAGGTCCATTCGACTAAGAGTTGACATAATGATTATGTTGTTGGATATGTGATTTTTTGATATATTATGACCTACATTTGATGATCTCTAGACATATATTTGTCAAGATGGAATTGATTACATATGTATACATTTTCTTATGATATACATACATTTGTTTGAGCATAAAAAATATTCATCTATACATACATGTTTTCTTATGTCTATGTTTATGTTCATCTGCATGTACATGTTTTCTTATTTTTATATTTATGTTAATCTACATGTACATGCTCACACTTGACTGTTTATACATTATATTTATATTTAAAGAACTCGTGAGTAAATCATATATAGATAAACTAAACATGTTAAATGTACATTAAATTTTATGGGTACATATGTAACTACACTATAAATCATAAAAATGATGTGAATCCATGGAAAAATATAATGGTTTAAGGAAATATTTGAACCCAGTTGGAGGTTTTCTTTTGCCATATTTTTTCGAATGAGTACAATTAGAGATAGACAACGTGATAATATTGAACAATACATTACAAGCCTTTATAAATGGGCTTATTCTTATTTCATGTGGTCTATTATATCTTTGAGATGGATTTTTAAGAATTATTGTTTGCATGAATATTTATTATTATTTTGTGTATATAATTCTAGTTCCAAGTGTGATTTTGTATGTATCCTCTTTTCCTCCTTGGAAATTAGGATTGATTTGTTGATGAGAGTGGGAAATGACTTAAACTTAGATGATCAAACATATTCTCATCATAATATCCTTATTGGTTTTGATTAAGTGTTAGGATCTATTTTTTCACATTTTCTATTTATATTATTAATGTAATATTTGTAAACCATTTTGGGAACTTATGATCAAGTTGGCATTCTTTTGTACATGCATATGGATAGATTAAGGGAAATTAATCCATAAGAAAATATAGATTAATCATGTCTTTAGGAAAATTATGAATTGCTTACTTAAATAAATATATATCATACATATATGTGTTGTCTTATTGTTGAATATAATGGTGACATAACCTAGGATGCAACTACTCTATATAATAGATACAAAAAATTAAATCTATCTAAGTTTCTTCCTCTTCTCAAGTGTTGACATCTTATTAACTTGGTACTTGTTTATGATATAGCAAGGATCTGATAGGCTAAATTTGTATCTCAAATATTGGTTCTAATGGAGTTATTTGTATATCAAGCATTTTTTGGTAGTGCAATTTTTGAAGTAATATATTGGTGTATAAAATACATAAAAGGTTCTTACATTATTACCTCAAGGTAGGAAATCCTAGATCTTGGACTATGTATGGAAACCAATATGAGGCAAAAATTGACCCACACATGCCTTGACATGATAGTGTATGTTTTAAATAGATACCAACCTAACAAATTGTTTCAAATATTCTATCACCTAGCTAAAATTAGATAGGTCTAATAAAATTTTAACTTAATTACAAACCTTAACTAGTGAAATGGATATTTTTGTATGTGGGACTATCTTACACTTCTAGGGTTTTGGACCTAAAAGGATAGAGATACAAAAACCTTAACGCTTCACACAAGAAAAAACCCTTGATATTTCAATGGAAAGGAGATTGAAATGTATCAAAGAGGATTGTCCTAAAGGATGAAAACTAATAAAGGAGTTCACCACTAATGCAAAACTTGGAAAATGCAAGATGTTTGAAAACACAATGTGATATGAAAAATATCCTAGAAAATGACTTAGAAATGCAAATAAAATGAAATGGAAAACTATAAAACAAAAAAGTGTGCACTTGGAAATGTATTGAAGATTGGAAATAGCTCTGAAAATCTAGAAATGTTGACTTTTTGACCAACTAGGACTCATTCGCCAACTTGGGCTAATTAGTCTCAGATCACGGTTTATGCCTAGAAAGCTATTTCAGGGAAAAGGGTATTGGAATCTACAAAATAATCTAGAAAATAACATTTGTGGGACTCATTCACCATTAATGGTGAATCAGTCTGGTTCTACTTTTTTAGAAACTAGAAACTCTGATCTATGTTTCAACACTTGTACTTTCTTTCCAAGCTAAGTTTCAGATCTGAATCTACGAAAACACTTGTAAAATATAATATAATTTGATTTGATAATGGGGGGTTTTCCTCGTTCAAACCCCTAGTTTGGTAATTAAAACTTGGAAGAGATAATGAAATGTGCATGCAAACCCTATCCTTGAGTGTGTCTAAGACTAGGAAATATTAAATATAATGTAATCCTATTCTAATATGTAAGAACAAGATGCATGAATGAAACTTGAATGAAGCAAGAATCACTCTAGGAGATCCTAAATCACCTCAAATGAATCTCAATGATATGTGAACCTTCCTTAGGCTGAAAGTTAGAAGAAAATGGAAGATGGAATCACTTAGAAGACAAATCCTTAGTCTTGGCTTGATGGCTAGTTGCATCTCCCTAGCCTATAATTCCTCATGATTCACCATAGGGATCCATGATCAACTCGTGACAATGCTAGATCTTGAATAAAAATGAGCTTTCAGACCTACAAAAATCTTTGACTATTGTTTCAAAACTTCAACTTTGTTGCAAATAGACTTGTGAATCTTCTTATGAAAGATTCTCAACATTTAACTCTTGAATTTTCTTACTTAGGTTGCTTAGATCCATTTGATAATGACCTAAAAACTTATATTTATAGGCACTAACACCTAATTGACCATTATTTAAACCTCAAAGTCTAACATCCACTAGAAATTTGAATTAAGTTGGTGAATTTCCTGATCAAACTTGAAAAATTCCCCAAAAGGGACTTATTTGTAACTTTTGGTGAATGGGTTCCACCTATGTTTTTTGAGGTGGGTTTCAAGATTTAAATGTTTTAAATGATGTTTATTGATATTTTATATAATTTTTAAGTGGAATAAGCCTCAAGGTCTGAAGTAATGGGTCCTAGAGGCCTATGGATGGTGATTTTTAAAGAGTAATTAATGCAAGGGTGCCGAAATAGGTCCACATTAAGTGTGAAATTGCCTCTTTCTTCAAGAGTGTACAATTTTCTACACTACATTTTGTTGGAAGAATGGAGAAGTTTTTCTATATTTTTTCATTGATGTCACCATGTTGGTAACTTGGTCCAGTACCCTAAAACAGTGTGCACAACTAGTTTATCTCCTCCAATGGTGGATCCAGTATTTTTGGTGCACTCTCCAGTTTTTTAGTTTGCATTTCTTTATAGTTGACAGTTATTGGTTGTGGTTTTGGGAGATTGTTTATGATTGTTGAAGGCATGTATGATCAGATTATTATGTGCTTTGGTACTTGTATGACATAGTGGCATTATTCTGTTGGTTTCCTTTTTTCTTTGAAGTCTATTCCTAGCCAAATTCTTGAGTTAATTGTGATACAGTATGTGGACATATGCATGACCTATTTTTTGTCTATGCCAACATGATGTAACATGCTGAAGGTTTGAATTATTTTTGGAAATATTTTGTGAATGATTGGAATTGACAGTTGATATTTTTGTGAACAAGAAGTGCATCTAATTAGGCCAACTTAATTGATGCTTGCAGTGAAGATCAGGTATATATATATTGAATAGTTCTGAAGAAGATAATAGATAGAATATTGAGTTGTGAACGCTAAAGTGAAGAAGTGCGAAAATGATGAAATGTGTTAAATCTGTATATTGAGCATCATTGGAACTACATCAACACTTGATAGGTGCATCTTTTCAATTAATTCTGGATAATAGCCTACCTTTTTCTATAAATTTTTATCTAGGTAGTGAGCCTCCCTATTGGACAATGAGTCCTTTCTATAGGCATTGAGCCTTTGTACTTGGATAATGAGTCCTCTTCTAGGCAATGAGCCTTTGTATTCATTTTTATAATCTCTTTATATTGTGAGTTAACCCTCACCATGG
>VDFB02185339.1:0-18433 GCA_007258455.2 Sequoia sempervirens
TCATTGTGGTGCAGGAGCACCCGCTAAGGTGCCAAATTACAAGCACATTTTTGAAGTGTTGTTTTAAAATAATTTTTGTTTTGTTATGCAGGGTATTTAACACCTTTATTTTGTGTTTGGGAACCTTTTTGGTTCATTGGAAAAAGTTGAATAAATTAGGAAATGTTTTGGTGGCCATTTCCTATGTTTTTTGTAAAAGTTTGAAAACACACTGTGTTTTCAAACAGCGAGTTTTTTGCCTTTCTTGGTTAAAAACGAAAACCTAACTGTTTTGGAGGTGTGGTAAAGACTCTTTCTCGACCTTGGAAGAGGTGGGAGACTTTTGATATTGGCAGTTTCATGAAAATAGAAGAAAACAGTGATTTTCTTAATGTGAAAAATACAGTTTTCCTGTTCTTGCGTCTAAAACAGCAAGTAGATGACTTGAGTTAATCATTTATTGTGTTTTATAGCATGTGGTGAATCCTTTTATACATTCCTTGTGGCATTTGTGTTAGGAACTCCATCGCTTTCTGTTATTGTAAATACTGTGGTTTCTTTGTTTTGCTGTTTTGGACTAGTAAAGTCCAGAAATATGGAGTTCTAGCTGGTTTCCAGATAGTACCAAGTAGTATGGAATCAATGGAAACAAGACTAGACTCCCTCCCTGTATATTATGTACATAGAAAATTTTGTTTGAGTGCAGGAGCTGCCAGCATGATGATGCCCTAGGTGAGCCAGTAAAGGTCTGGTTGGGGCAGACTCAGAGTAAAAGTAGCATAACTTGCAGGGGAATAAATATTTTTGAGAAATTATTTTTGGAGAATTTAGGGGAAGGTCTTGGCTATGCTTGGAGGTTAGGAGGAGGTTCCAGCAGGCCGTTTGGAGGGAGAACTTTTCACCAGTCCGAAATCAGCTAGAAAAGTTAGGAAACCCTAGGGTTCTTAGCCATTTTTGTGTTTGGGCTGTGTACGGCCTGTACAGGCTCAAAACCTCAAGAATATTTAAGGTGTGGGTATGGGAATCACAACCCCCAAATGAAGAAACTAGGTCCTTTAGTGGGTTTTTAAGGAAATTGCATTTTATCCCTGTTCAGGGGCCTAATTGGGCACTTAGGCTAGTAGCCCAAAAGTAGGGTTTGGTGTAAGCGATGGTTAAGTGGAGTTAGGAGGGTCTTAGAGAGAAAAAGGTGAGATGTTTGGAAGCCTTTGTAGCACCCTCACACCCCTGCAAAGTTGTGTTCAACGTTTTGGAGGTTTTTGGTCTTTAAGGCAGAATAAGGGCCAATGGAGAACATGAGACAACACCAAGGTTGGCTTGGTAGAAAGGAAGCTTGTTGATAGGAGAGGAGTTGGTCAGGAAAAACAGGGGCATCTAGACAAGAATAGAGGCCTATAGGTTAGATTGGTGAAGCCAAGCACCAAGGGGGTCTTACAAAGAAAGACCTAGAGTAGGAACTAGTGATTGGTTCCTCCAACTAGCCTCCCTATCAGATTTGTATCAGAGCCTAGCTAAAGATTTGGGAAAGCAGCTTATATGTCTAAAGTTGAGTCCAGGGAAACCCCAACCATGGTGACAAATGCACAGTTAGTCAAGAAGGTTGAAGAGCAAGAAGAGGACAACAAGTCCCTGAAGGAAAGAATTGAGCAATTGGAGAAGGCATTGAATAATGCAAGGCTGGAAGGAATAGTGCCAAAGGAAGAAGAGGTTGCAGAGGAAGACAAAGTCACTGAACCTAACCCTGTACTAGAAGAGGAGCCTTTCTTGAAGGCATTAAAAGCCCTAAGTGGAAAAGGACTTGAGGGTGTACCACTATTCCATGGAAAGATGGATCCTGATTTGGTCTTGGACTGGATAGATGGAATGGAGAATCACTTCGAATGTGATGGAGTTACAGAAGCATAGAAGGTGAAGGTTGCAAAATCAAGGTTGAGAGGATCATCCCTGACTTGGTGGAAATTTGTCTAGACTAAAAGGGAGAAAGAAGGCAAGCAGCCCATATTAACCTGGAAAGGAATGGTTGCTAAAGTGAAAGAAGCATATATTCCAGATGACTATGAGATCCAACTCCACAAGAAGAGGCAGAGTTTAAGACAAAAAGATCAAGATGTCAACACTTACATTGAAGAGTTCCAGAAACTTTGTTTGAGATCAAATGTGGTAGAAGATGAGAGCCTAAAAGTGGCTAGATACCTTAATGGTCTGAAGTGGAATATACAGGAAGAGATGGCTTGTCGTTCCCAAGACAGCACTCACCAATGTTATTAGCTAGGATATTAAGATTGAAGAAAGGAATGTAAAGGAAGTGATGATCAGTCCCTCTATGGGCGCAGGAAGAGGCGCGTAGATCAAAGAGGACAGCCAAGGGAGGTTACCAAGGAAGAGGTGGTGACCAAAGAAGCCAAGGAGAATCCAAGCTTATGGAGCATGGAGGTGAAACCTCATCAAGAGGAGGATTTAATAGAGGAAGAGGACCTCAAGGAGGTTCAAACAGAGGAAGAGGAGCAGGCAGAAGTAACTCCTACTTTTCCACCATGAAGTGCTATCACTGTAATCAGCTAGGTCATCCAGCTTATAGATGCCCAAAGAAAGCTTCATCTAGCAATGAGAAAAAGAGTAGCTTATGCACAAGAGACCATGAGTGTCAACTCGGTGAGATCACTATATAGAATCGGCGCAGGTGAAAATCTGATGTTTAATAGAGGCCGACGTATTGAACCTGGCCAAGGAAGAACCAAGCAAAGGAGAGCTTTGTTTAGAGCAAGGTGCAAGATATTGGGAAAAGGTATGCAAGGTTATTGTAGATTCTGGTTCTACGGATAATATAATCTCTGAGGAGGCAGTAACTAAGTTAAAATTATAGAAGGTACCTCATGCCAATCCCTACAAAGTCACATGGCTGAACAAAGGGCAGAGTGTCTTAGTGAATGAGCAAGTTATAGTGGAATTTTCAATTGGAGGCTACAAAGACAAGCTGATTTGTGATGTACTTCCCATGGATGCATGCCATCTTCTTCTTGGTAGGCCATGGCAATATGATAGAGGTGCTGTATATCATGGGAAGGAGAATACCATAGAATTCATGAAGGATGGAAAAACCTTCAAGTTGCAATCATTGATTGAGGAAGATGAAGGGCAATCCAAGGTTCTAAACATTATGTTGAGCAGTGGCAAGGAGTTCATCAAGGATCTACACCAAGGGAATGAAGGGTATGTGATCATGATGCAGCCCAAAGAAGAGGAAAAGGCTGAAAGGACAGTGTTACCAGCAACAGTCCAAAACTTGCTTGACAAATACAAGAGAATAGTGAGTGATGGAACACCAGCAACTCTACCACCCAAGAGAGCAATAAGTCATGAAATTGACTTCATACCTGGAGCCTCATTTCCTAACAAAGCAGCATACAAACTGACCCTAGAGCAGAACCAAGAGGTGGCAAGACAAGTGGAAGAAATTAAGAATCAAGGTCTAATTCAAAGAGCATCACCATGTGCAGTCCCAGCTTGTTTTGGCAATAAAAAAAGGAGGCAAATGGAGACTTCGAAAATCGATTCTAGAGCAATTAATAGGATCACCATTAGGTATATAGATTCCCAATACCTAGAATTGAAGATTTAATGGATTGCCTTGGAGGAGCAATATTACACTCAAGCTAGATCTTTAAGAGCCGGGTATCACCAAATCAATTAAGGAGGGTGAGTTGAATGGAAGACAACTTTAAGACAAATGATGGGTTGTATATGGAAAGTGATGCCATTTGGCCTCTCAAATTCCCCTAGCACGCTCATGAGACTAATGAATGAGGTGCTTAGGGATTTCACAAGGATTTTTGTGGTAGTCTACTTGGATGACATACTGATTTTTAGTAAGATAGTAGAAGAACATTTGAAACATGTGGAGATGGTACTCAAAAGGCTACAAGAAGAACAATTGGCAATCAACCTTGAGAAGTGTGAGTTCTTCAAACAAGAGCTTGTGGATCTAGGCTTTGTAGTATCCCAAGGAACCCTAAAAATGAATCCTAGTAAGGTGGAAGCCATCCTAAACTGGCCTACACCAACCACAGCAATGCAGGTAAGAAGTTTTCATGGTTTGCCTGGGCCATGGTGGAAGTTTATAAGGAATTTTAGTGGTATATGTGCACCAGTGTTAGATACAATCAAGGGTGGTCAGAAAACAAAGTTTAAGTGGACACTAGAGGCCGATAAAGGGTTTGAAAAGCTTAAACAAGAAGTGGCAACACAACCTATCCTATTATTGCCTAGTTTTGATAAACTGTTTACAGTTGAGTGTGATGCAAGTGGAGTAGCAGTAGGAGGTGTCCTTAGTCAAGAAGGTAGGCCTGTAGCCTTCTTTAGTGAAAAACTCAATGAAGCCAAGCAAAAATACTCCACCTATGATCTAGAACTTTATGCTTTAGTGCAGTCCCTTAGGAAGTGGAGGCATTATTTATTGCCCAAAGAGTTTGTGGTTTTCACAGATAACTAGGCACTTAGTTATATCAACACCCAAGATAAGTTAAGCAATAGACATTTGAAATGGATGGAGTACATCCAAGCCTTTACATTTACTATTAAGCACAAGAAGGGACATCAAAACAAGGTGGCAGATGCATTAAGCAGGAGAATGTTGACAGTCCAAGAGATACAGCTGAAAAGCATTGGATTGGAGAGTTTCAAAGATCTCTATGGTGAGGATGAAGATTTCTCAGAAGCCTACAAGGTATGTTCAGATTTTGCAAATCAATTTCATAGTCAATATGCTGAGTATACATTGCAAAATGGATTGTTATTCAAGGGCAATCTATTATGTGTCCCAAGAGGATCAATGAGGGAAAATCTAATCCAAGAAAAACACAATGGCAGTCTTAGTGGGCATTTTGGTATTAACAAAACTTTAGAGCTGGTACAAAGGTTTTATTACTAGCCTAAGTTAGCAAGAGATGTTAGAAAGTATGTAGAACAGTGTGTTGTTTGCATGAAAGCCAAAGGGGGAGCTAGCAATGCTGGTTTGTATCAGCCCCTGCCTATTCCTAACAGACCATGGGAGTGTGTGAGCATGGATTTTGTGGTAGGTCTTCCTAAGACCAAAACTGGTTTTGACAGTGTTTTTGTAGTTGTGGATAGATTCAGTAAGATGAGTCACTTTATTCCTTGTAAGACTACACATGATGCAAGTTACATTGCCCATCTCTTTTTCAGGGAAGTTGTAAGAATCCATGGATTGCCATTGAGTATTGTTTCTGACAGGGATGTGAAGTTCATGAGCCATTTTTGGAAAACACTATGGAGCAGATTGGGAACAAATTTGTCATTTGGATCAGCATACCATCCTCAGACCGATGGTCAAACAGAGGTGGTTAATAGAGTGTTAGGTAATCTATTGAGGTGCTTGACAAAGGAATATGGGCAGACCTATGATATGGTGATTTTCCAAGCTGAATATGCATACAATGACAGTGTTAATCTAACTACAGGGAAAAGTCCATTTGAAGTTGTGTATGGGATGCACCCAAGAGGAATTTGTGAGCTCAGAGACCTTGGAACAATGGAGAATAGGAGTGGACATGCAGAGGACTTCACTTAGACCATGAAAGAGATACATGAGCAAGTCAAGAAGACAGTTACAGCAGCAACCCAAAAGTTGAAGGAGAATGCTGATTTGTCAAGGAAGGATGTACAATTTGCAGCTGGGGACTATGTTATGGTCCATCCCAACAAATCCAGATTGCAGAAGGGCATGGAACCAAGTTACAGATGAAAAGAGTGGGTCCATGCAAGGTGTTGGCCAAGTATGGCAAGAATGCTTACAAGGTGGAGTTACCATCAGATTTGGGCATATCTCCGGTGTTCAACGTTGTTATTTGATCAAATATAAGGGCACAGTCAGTGATGAGGTTTAGAATAGTCATGAGGTCTTCAAGGACATCAGTAATGTACCCCTACCCAATCAAGAGCAGCTTGAGGCAGAGCAGATCTTAGAGTCTAGGGTGAAAAAGTCTACAAGGCACAAAATCTACATGGAACACCTTGTCAAGTGGAAAGGAAAACCTGAATCCGAGGCTACCTGGGTTGAAGAAGCAGATTTCAAGAAGCAAGGGATTGATTTATCACTGCTATCTCCTCAAGTTCATTGATCTTTGTGCTGAGAGGGGGAGAATGGTGCAGGAGCACCTGCCAAGGTGCCAAATTACAAGCACATTTTTGAAGTGCTATTTTAAAATCATTTTGTTTTGTTATGCAGGGTATTTAACACTTTTATCTTGTTTTTGGGAACCTTTTTGGTTCATTGGAAAAAGTTGAATAAATTAGGAAATGTTTTGGTGGCCATTTCCTATGTTTTTTGTAAAAGTTTGAAAACACACTGTGTTTTCAAACAGCGAGTTTTTTTGCCTTTCTTGGTTAAAAACGAAAACCTAACTGTTTTGGAGGCATGCTAAAGACTCTTTCTCAACCTTGGAAGAGGTGGGATACTTTTGATATTGGCAGTTTCATGAAAATAGAAGAAAACAGTGATTTTCTTGATGTGAAAAATACAGTTTCCCTGTTCTTGCGTCTGAAACAGCAAGTAGATGACTTGAGTTAATATTTTATTGTGTTGTATAGCATGTGGTGAATCCTTTTATACATTCCTTGTGTAATTTGTGTTAGAAACTCCATCGCTTTCTATTATTGTAAATACTGTGGTTTCTTTGTTTTGTTGTTTTGGATTGGTAAAGTCCAGAAATATGGAGTTCTAGCTGGTTTCCAGACCGTACCAAGTAGTATGGAATCAATGGAAACAAGACTAGACTCCCTACCTGTATATTATGTACATAGAAATTTTTTTTTGAGTGCAAGAGCTGCCAGCATGATGATGCCCTAGGTGAGCTAGTGCAGGTCCGGTTGGGGCAGACTCGAAGTAAAAGTAGCATAACTTGCAGGGGAATAAATTTTTGAGAAATTATTTTTGGATAATTTAGGGGAAGGTCTTGGCTATGCTTGGAGGTCAGGAGGAGGTTCCAACAGGCCATTTGGAGGGAGAACTTTTCACCAGTCCGAAATCAGCCAGAAAAGTTAGGAAACCCTAGGGTTCTTAGCCATTTTTGTGTTTGGGCTGTGTACGGCCTGTACAGGCTCAAAACCTCAAGAATATTTAAGGTGTGGGTATGGGAATCACAACCCCCAAATGAAGAAACCAGGTCCTTTAGTGGGTTTTTAAGGAAATTGCATTTTATCCCTGTTCAGGGGCCTAATTGGGTACTTAGGCTAGTAGCCCAAAAGTAGGGTTTGTTGTAAGCGATGGTTAAGTGGAGTTAGGAGGATCTTAGAGAGAAAAATATGAGATTGTTTGGAAGCCTTTGTAGCACCCTCACTCCCCTGCAAAGTTGTGTTCAACGTTTTGGAGGTTTTTGGTCTTTAAGGCAGAATAAGGGCCAATGGAGAACATGAGACAGCACCAAGGTTGGCTTGGTAGAAAGGAAGCTTGTTGATAGGAGAGGAGTTGGTCAGGAAAACCAGGGGCATCTAGACAAGAATAGAGGCCTATAGGTTAGATTGGTGAAGCCAAGCACCAAGGGGGTCTTACAAAGAAAGACCTAGAGCAGGAACTAGTGATTGGTTCCTCCAACTAGCCTCCCTATCAGGGAGGGGCTCAAGGGCATAAGAAGGAAATTGTGCATAGTATATACAAATTGAGAAACATGACCATTCTTGAGGAGATGGTCAAGTTTAAAGGCAAGGAGTTGGCTCAGCTAGTGAAAAAGGCCAAGAAAAAAGACAAGGGTCATAGAGCCTGCCTGTGAAAACATAATTCTCCCATTATGCTATTTGATACTCCTTCGGATGTTGAAGGTGACACTGACTTGGGATATGGCCAATACCTTCATTCTCTGGTGCCATATGATAGCTTTGATGATGACGTAGTGACAGTTACTCCAATTTCGTGGAGGACAAGGAATAGTTGAGCAGCCTTTGATGCTGATGACTTTGAATATGATCTTCTCCTTGTTTTTGTTTTTGATGACACCATGGTGTTTGCATAGGAGTTATTTGTTTCAATGTGTCTGTGGTTTTGGTCTTTTATTCTTCCATGATGATATGGAGGTCCTTTGGCTGATACAAAATCTTTTTTGTTCAAACATGAATGTGGCGACAACGACTAACATCCTGCACATGTGTTTTGTCTTTTGTCCACCTCTATTCTCTAATGATTGCATGAAACTACTTGGGGAGTTCTTCGAGGATGCCATTGAAATTAGGTTTTGAAATGATATGAAATGAGATGAAATGAAATTGTAACTCATCCGGATGCTTGTTGCTCCCCTATTTATAAAGGGGATTTCATGGCTGAAATTAAGAGAGTTTAGAAATTTTGAGTCCAAAATAGTCAAGGTGAATGCTATGCTCTCGGAGCAAATTGAATGTAAATAGATACATTAGAAAATATAACAAAATCCAATCTAGGGTGAAAGTTATACTGTATGAAGATCTTAAATATAGTTTTACAAAGTAATATCAGTAATGAAGGAGAATATTAGTTGTAAAATGTTGCTCTCCTGTATATTTTTCTTCCCAATTATGAGTGAAGTTGTTAATTATAATTTCATTTGTCTTCTGTCATTTGCATTGAATGAATGGGCTTGTTTTTGCTTCAGTTCAATGAATTGATTAAATGCTAAAATGAGACCATTAGTTTGTGGGAAAGGGATATAGGATTTGGTAAGGAAGCAATATTTTAAAATATAGTGAGTTAGATGCTACAAAGTGGCATGCTAATAGTCCATTAATTTTTGATGTTCAATCATAATTGTATTACTGATTAATTGCAAGTTATGACTCCATTATTCCCTCAGATAGGACACTGGTTGTTTTATTAGTTTATCTCATGGCTGAATGAGCTAGTAATGAGTTTGGTCGAGGATTTGAAATGGAAATGAATTCTTAATATACGTTAATTTGTATAGAACCAACCTTCAAGTATCAATGTATTCCTTAAAACATATAGCAATTTCATAAGAGGTTCGCCAAGCCTTAGATGATGTTGGTTTCTTAAGGAATACATATGTGAGGAAATGCTCTTGAACAAGTTGAGATATTATTTGCATAAGTAGGATTACCCTCCTGGGTCTCACAGAGCCCAAAGAGAAGAAGTGAGGTTCTAAATGCTTCACTTAAGTGTTGGCCAATCCTCAACCTTGCTGATAACTGAGTTCAGGCATATTCATAGGTAAGGACTGAGATTAAGTTTGGTTCTTAAAAAATAACCAACATAAATGGTGACTCCACTATGGACTACTTGGGAAATATTTGCAATACATCTATTTGCCTTGATAGAGTCATAGAAGTTTTTAATACAAAATTCTCACTGACAGTGAGTGGTGACTCTGAAGAACTCTATACCAGTAACAAAATTGAAGAACAAGGAATCTTAAAGTAAAAACAATTGGTGGAAGCAACTTCATATGGTTGAAGTTTGATCCTCTATAAAGGAGGTGGTGACTCTATGCAAGGACCCTGATAAAGTGTGTTACCTTCCAATATATCCAGGTATTTCTCCTTGTTTTGACTTAAAAGAAGAAACAATTGTGTATGAAAACCATTTTAAGAAATAAGGAAGAAATATTTTATTCCTAATTCAATGAGTAAAGCACTAAGGAAATGGAATAGTGATGGTTATGTTGCATACATCTGAGTTGAAATTTGTAATATCTAAATGGAATGGAAGAAGTATGCTTATTTTTATAGTATGTCTTTTAAGGTGTTAAGACATAAAATACATTTGGGCTGGGCATTTATTATAGGGTTAACATTTGAAGAGTAAGGTACAATGGAGATACATTGTTCCCCTATATTCTTTGGTAAAATACCAAGTATAGAAATGCTAGTCATACAATCCCTAGAATACCCTCAAAGGAAATTCTCTATTGAGAGATATAATTCTTTAAGCTTTGAAGGTATCAAAGGTTTCCCTAACAAAATTTCTGATGATATTAGGAAACAAGTACCAAAGTTTACAGGGAAAAAATTTGAGTAAGCTTCCAAACACTTAAATGGATTCATTGATGTGATGGGTGATTTTGAAATAAATCATGAGGATGTTGTCATGAAGTTGTTTGCTCAATCATTAAAAGAGGATGCTCAAGACTGGTACTCATACCTACCAAAATGCTCTATAGTTTCGTGGAATGCTTTTATGACAGAATTTATAGAACAATTTGGTGAAAGGATTTGTCCCAATGAGATAAGAAGAAGATTTAGGGAAATCAAACAAGATAAAGAAGAGTTAGTTCCTTCTTTTAATCTCAGATTCATGAAAGCAATAAATGATATTTCTGAGTATTCGAGACCTAGTGATGTAAAGTGTTTACTTACATATCTAGGTGCTTTTAATAGTAAAATGAGTTATCTGATAAGGGATAAGTAGCCTCCTACAACATGGACATAAAAAATACTATTAAATATTCAATAATGAAAGGGTATATAGCTGCACGTGTTTGTTCTCTTGGTACACATTATAAAGATGAAGTAAATAGGAAAGAAAAGGATGATCAATATAATGGTAATCTTGATGTTTCATTTTGTTCATTCTCACAACATATTGACCTTGAGCAGAGTTAGGATAGTTTTTAGAAGTGTTTAGATAATAATGATCAAGAACTAATAATTCAAAGATTGTTTAGTATCAAGAGGAGTGAAGAGGAATCACCATACGAATTACTAGCAAGGTTTCTAGATTCTTTGTTAGAAATATCTAAAAGGTTGAGACCTAAGGATGTAGTTTGCATTGACTTGTTTTGTGACATATATGAGCCATGACTTAGTACCTTGCCTAAGGAAATAAAGCCTTAGAATTTTGATCAAATAATTGATTGGATCAGATTTGTTGAGGAAGCAAAGTATGACTATGAACAAAAAGTGATGTTTCAAAATGGTAAGGGTGCTAGTCCCAATAACAAAGATCAAAATTTCACTCAAGGGATAAATGGGGATGTATCTGAGGATAAATGTATGCATAATAGTATAAATGATGATACTATTATATTTGTAGATACTGTTGGTGTATTATTTGAGGTTGCTAATTAGGGTAATGAAGGTGAAAATTTTAATTTCTCTCATAAGGAATACAATTTTTTGTGTGAGGAAAACTTGAAAGTACCTTTATTGCTCCAGGAATTTGACTATGTCAATCCTCATGAAACTCTACATTTACCAGTAGATAGAAATATTTCAAATGACCAACTCTTGCAAAGTACTCTAACTATTCCAGAATTAGAACATCCTAATGATCTGATTGGTCTTAAATCTGCAGACAAGAGTGCTTATCTTCAGACTCTGGAACTGATTTTAATGATGAGATGGGTATAGGCAGTCAACAGGGTTGGGTTTTTTATTGTTTACATGAAGCAGAAATAGGATGTGCAGATCTTGATACAGAGATAGACATGGTTATTTTTGACCAAAGTTCTACTGGAGAAGGAAATGAAAAAATCTACTTGGAAGAACAAAAGTTATGTCATCATGAATTAGTAAACATATCATTTGAAAACATAGTTCAAAACCCCACTTTTGATCATATCAATTCTGAGTTAGTTTATCCATCTTTTGATTTTTTTTTCCTATTGAAGATGATGATTGGGAAGAAGAATCAAATTATGACATTAGTCCTAAAACAAAAATCATTTCTGATATTTAGAATGATATAAATGATGCCTTTTATATGAGGGATTTTGTTTTAATAAAGAGTGAAAGTGCCCTGGAATATGAGAAATCGATCTTTCAAGAAAATGAGGTATTGGGAAGCATAATTGATTTATATTATCCTAAGGCATGTGAACACCAACTTGAAAAGGAGCTCGTGTATCAGTGTTTTTTATTTATTGCACAAGATAGGTATGATGTTGATCCAAATGAATTTGATATCAGTTAGGTGGACTATGAATGTTTCACTTTTCCAAATCAATTAAGTGAGCATTCAATGAAAAATAATGATAAGTTGAATAAGGGGGAATGCTACACTAATCATATATTCTAGTTAACACCTGGTTACAACACATAGAGGGACATAAATGAGAGAGATAAGTGCAAAATCAGGTACAAGCCTCTAATGGTTGAACATGCCAGTTGCAACATCATTAGCTGTTGGAATCTTCATGGTAATATTTTTAGCTTGGTCATGGTGCAAACGATGGAAAATAGGGTTTTTGATAGAGGTAAATACCAATTTTAAGATTGGTCTGGCCCTGTATCTTATATAAATACTGTACATATGTTTTTTGGCTTTGGTTCTCTTGCTTTGTCTTTGGTTTTATTTTCTATTCTTGGTTTGCTTCACCTGAGATTCTGGATTCTCGCTTTGTTCACTGAGGAACAAACATCCCCAATTGGAGCCACTCATGGAACTTGCAAATTTTTTTTATGTTCGATCTCAATTCTTTGTTTCATTTGAATGTTGAGTTGACATCTGAGGGCTTAGGGTTCTACTTTGTATCATTGTTGAAGGGTTCTTGTATTGGCTTGGAGTCATTTCTTATGAAACCTTTGGCTCTGATTACTTGAAGAACAATCTATTTCACTGTTGACTTCCTATTGCCCGTTGTCAGTCACTTAAGAACATCTTATGTCATTCACTGTCATTGGGTAATCGGTCCCTCACACCTAGGTCTGAATGTCTTAATTTTTATAAGGTTAAATAAAGGGCCTTTTTGGCCTTTACATCCTTTTCATTATTATGACTTAGGCATCTTTGATCCCTTTCCATTGTATCATCCTAGAAGGTCCCCTTCATTAGAACAACATAAGAGCACGTGTCTAAAGGATTTCACTTAAGTCTCGTCGGCCTTTTATCCTTATCGAGCTCATCACTGATTACTTCAGAAGTGCATGTTTTGAATTGGCAACAAGTGATGGAGTGATATTCCTTTGATATCGCTCATCACGAATAGCTGCCGAAGTTTTTAATTTGAATGAGCGATGTGTCATTGTATTATTGAGGGATTGCTTATTGCTAATGGCTTTTGAGCCTTCAATATTGTAATAGAGATAAGTGATGCTCCCTGGCCTTATGTTCTTATTTTCATGACTCATTGTGGATATGTTGTGAAATGATAAATTTTAATTAGCGATGAGCGATAAGATGGGTTTTCCATTGCATACATGGAGAAGTATCCTATTTTAAGGGATCTCGAGGATGTATTTGATGGAGTCTATAAAATTTTTGAGTTCTCATTCATTCTATTCAAAGATTCAATGTGTTCTGATGGTTTTTAGAGGGATAGGCTTTGCAATTCTTGTGTACAAGGTTCACCATAGGACTAAAAGCCTAAATTGTTTTGTGCCCTAGACATTCTTTCTATTTTCTTATTGACTAGTTGTGTTAGTTTTTGGATGATTTAAGTTATATTGTCTCATGTCTAGGCGTCCATTTCTTGATCGACCCCTTACTTTATTTTTACCACCCAAGCCCATTTTTCCAAATTCTTTGAAAATTTGGCTGTCTAAAGTTTGTTGGTGTTTGGGTTGGTTTTCAATACTTCTTCGATCACCGCTATGGTTACCACAACCTTTGCTTTTACCAACTAGGTGCAAAATTTGGCTAAGTATCAATGTTGTCGTCTTTTCATGTTGTTCTCAGAACTGCATAAGTTGCCGCCATGGTTTCTAGAACCTTTGATTTTACCAATAATGTCCATCTTCATTTTATTTGGCCCTAAGTTTCATTTGTGCCCTTTCCTTTATTAAGAATCATCGATTCATTTTCCTAGGCATGACCACCTTTTAAAACAATTTATTTCACATTGCTAATTGTTTTACTTAAGTTGTTTTGTCACCTACTCAGCTTGCACCACGTGTCAGCCTCTTGTTTCATTGCACCATTATTTTGTATCATATTTTCATTCCTAGCAGCATGGTATGAAAATGTGATGTGTGCTATTTAGAGATAAACGATCATGTTGAAGGGGTGGAGATCCAATAGTCACTGCTCAAGTTATTCATATCGCATTTGTAAACCAAGGAGAAACTTATGCAAATGTGATGTGCAATGTACATGGAAAAGTATATGCTAAGGAATATTTTGTGGATAGGTATCCACTTCTTGTCTCATCACGAGGGCTTTCTGCATCACATTTTTCAGTTTATAAATCTTGGGTCCTATTTGCGACATGCAATGTTCGAGGATTGACGGTTCAGATTGAAATGTGATGATCAGACGGTTGGCACAATCCTTCTTCACATCGTGATTTTACTTTGCAGTGCCTACGATCTATTTGCGATATGTGATGGTCCCTTCAAAGTGTTGCACATGTCAAGATATTAGTTCAACACAAGCTTAAAGTTCATCACAAGTTGAATTTGATTGCATATAGAGAAAGGAGCATTAAGTGATATTTGAGATCAACAGCTCAGATTTAAAAGTAGAGATCTGACGACCATCGCATACCTTTTTCACATTGCAATTTCTCTTCTCGAGCACAGGGATGAATGTGCAATGAGCAATGTTACAAGATCAACGGTGAGCAGTGAAGAGGAAATGATCTAACGACCATTGTGCACATTCAATACATTGTATTTGTGTATTATTAGGGATGGACTAGGCCTAATTGTGATGCGAAGGCATATTTAGGGTATATTTGGAGGACAAGCAACGTCATCATTGTTGCTCATCACAAGCTGGCTTAAATTTGACTCGGCCAACCTTGTTCCACGAACAATTTTTAATGACGGTTATCTATTCAAAGGTGCCCTTAAAACACTATGATATACCTTAGTGTAAGTAAAAGTATATATAAATAAATTATATATATCATTATAATTCTATATAAATTTTGACAATCTATCCAAAATCTCTCCTTTCATCTGATACAATCTTCTTAAAATTTTGTATTTTATCAAAAATCTCTAAATACGGTCATACAACCATCAAATTTAAGCCCCTCGATCACAAGGATCATTTGTATCACATTTTGGTTTCAAATGG
Source organism: Sequoia sempervirens (assembly GCA_007258455.2). Classification (NCBI taxonomy): domain Eukaryota; kingdom Viridiplantae; phylum Streptophyta; class Pinopsida; order Cupressales; family Cupressaceae; genus Sequoia; species Sequoia sempervirens. The sequence goes on from VDFB02185339.1 coordinate 14,936, forward strand.
CTCCTTATGTGTGAAGTGAGATATATGATATAATAATATGCTAAGGGAATATCCTAATGGATAGGTTGTAGAGTGAGCTTGTGTCGCAAGGATTTCTCATTGCAATTTTAATTCACAGGCCCAGGGCTCAAATGCGATGCGATGTGAAGACTAAGAAGAAGGAATAATAAAGGAACATTTTAAGGACAACTTGCAGAAAATCATTCAATCACACGATTCTAAGCCATTGTGAATGTTATCTCTTAGTGGTCGAAGGAAGATGTGATGTATGAGAAGCACGTGACAACCGTTGATCATATAACTTATGTGATCGAATGATTGTGTTTTAAACTTCATAGAGAGATTGATCTCAACCATCCATTTTCAATTTGATGGTCATAATTCAAACATGAATGACTTGCTGGTAATTTTGGTGTGACATGGAGATGTTAAGAGAAATGGAAGAAAGGGAAAGGTGGAGTATTCAATTTTTAGGGTGTAACTGCCTTCTTCAATGCATATTTTCCAAGGAACATGGGAACGTGCTTCTACAATCTTAATGGTGATAGTTTTATCTTCTAAACTCTCCCTCATGTGTAGTTAGGGTTTTAATGTTGTAACTGAAAATTTGAATTAAATGATGTTAGAGGTGCAAAGCTTGTTTCTCCCTTATTCTATAAAAGGGAATTCATGCCTTATCTACAGATCTTTTGGTAAATTTTGTAATGAACTACAAAGAATTGATTCGAGGTCATTCTAGGCTTTTGTGTTTGAAGTTTTGTAATTGGTAGTATTGCATGATAGTACTAGAATTTCTTGGAATTCAATGGCAAAATTTTGAAGCCAATTGTCTCTTGATCTATGGTTTACACAGATTATAAATGAATAGATCAAGGATCTTTTAATTTGTCTCTTTGGTTGTGTCTATGGATGTATGTTTTTTACTAAGGCTCTTATTCAAAGAATAGGTTGAAATGCTTTATTGAGAACATGGGTTTGTGTGAATGAATACAAGGATTTGATAAGTAGAGTTGGTGAGGAATACTAAGCATACTATTGTAAGGCAGTATTGTGAAGCTTTTAAATGTTTGGGTGAAATGTTGTTGTGGAACCTTAATTGCACTAAATCTGACTTTGTACCCCTAGGATTAGGCACTGATCTCTTGCCTTTGTGTGATTTACAATCCAAAGGATCAAACACATTAAAATACTTTCAATCTTTAAGTTTTATTAAAAAAAATTGTTGAAGTTGAGTTCTTATCTTGTTCTATGGTCTTAAGGATGTAAAATGCTTGAATGATTTTAGCCAGGCCTTTTCATTTTTATAAGCCTCAAGAACATTTGCATGGGACACATCTAATTTTCTATAGTATTTGGGATAATTGGCACAAGATATTGATAAATACTGTAAGGTACCACCCTCCTACGTTTTGCAGAGCTTGAAATGTAGAGGGAAAGTTGTAACTTTCACCTATTCATTGGATAATCCCTTAAGGTAACCAATCATTGAAAGTGGCTACACCATATATTATCTTTGAGACCAGGTTGGGAATTAAAAATAACCAACAGTCTTCTCAGATGAATTGCCTAGGTTACCTCCTAAAAGAGCTTTCAAATTCTCTATAGATATACTTCCAGGATCTGAACCTATATCCAAGGCTCCATATAGAATGACCACAACTAAGTTGATGGAGTTAAATGCTCAATTACAAGAATTATTGTCAAAAAGATTGATTAGACCCAGTGTATCACCCTAGGGAGCGCCAATGTAACATACCCCATTACATACTTGTAATGCCAGGGTTTTGGCATCTGCCTTGAATCAATAAAGTATCCCAATCCTAGGGAATAACTAACCCAAATATCATAAGGTAAATATACATTCGAGAATGTATGTCCTCCACTCAAGCAATCAACCTAACATATAGGTATAACTAATATAATATCCTTTACCCTATTTCCATTATGATACTGAATTCAAGTTATTCAATCACTAAGATAAATTAAGCAATGAAATCATAACAATCCAAAAAAATGATATTTTCCCATAAATCAATAATATCTCATTTCCTAATGCTCATAATTATTTTGTATCACACTCTACAATGAATTCCTAATTCATCTTCACGCAATCAATAAATAACTCATTCAAACATAACTATCTTTGTGAACCCCATTTCCAACTTACATTAGCAAAGCAAACATTCAAAGTGTTAGATCAAAATGCAAGTATAAAATAAGAGTTCCCCATAAAATCCATCTGCATTGTTAGAAAATAAGGAAAAAGATGATATAATTGAGCAAATACAAACACAAATAACTATCCCTATTCTAAAACAAGACAAACACTTGATCTTATGGGGGGATTGGTGCTATTTTGATATGGAAAATAGCCCTTTCCCAACCCCTTTAGATAAGCTAATGATAATGATGGACAAGATCATTTCTCAAATGAAGAGAGTGACCTTGCATGAGTGATTGTGGAGATGATTTGTGGAGTTGTGAACAAGATTAGTTCTCAAACCAAGAGAGTAACCTTGCATAAAAGTTGTAGATGGATGAATGAGGATTAAGGCCTTCTTTTATAGATTTTCTTGATGAGAGATTGTCCAAATGGTGAATGTGGGACTAAAGATCAAACCAATGAGAAGAGCCACTTGTCAAGTGGTGATAGGCAAATGGATGTGCAAGATTTGAGAAGTGTGCCCATGAGAGGATGTTTCAAATTCAAATTTGGGCAATAAATTTTAAGAGGGGGACAAGAAAATGAGAAATAAATGCAATGTTGGAGGGACAAATCAACTTGTCATATTTTTCAAACTTGAGGGAATATTCCCCATAAATGCTATGTTGAGTGAAAATGATGATTTAAATAAATCAATAAATGGATTTATTTGTGCAAGTGGCAAATCTAGAGAATGCAAGTGGGTGGGTTAGGTTAGGCTAATTAGGATTAGGTTAGCTTAATGATGATTAGGTGAGTTTGACTTTTAGGACTTGGATATTTGATTTATTTAAATCATAAAATGATGTAATATGATTTGGGATTTGATTAAATGGCCATTTGATTTATTAAAAGGTTGATGATAATGTTTATTTGATTTTAAATAAATGACCTTAGGAGATGAGATTACCTAATGAATGGATGAAGTGAACCTGATTAATTGATGAATGGACCTAATGTGAAATCTAGTTTAGTTAATGAATAATCCGATCGAATGCAATATTAATTTTGCATGTCTACATTTTCCCCTCTTTGAAGCGATGTACTTGTTGCATTGGTTCAAAAGGGTAATCTTCTTAGCGATCAAAATTCAAAAATTTCTGATTTTTGGGTGCTAATAGGAAAAGAAGTACACTATACATTGCCTCGAGAGATCGAGCGAAAAGATTTGATCTGAGGGTCGATCTCGTGATAAAGAGGTTCAAGATGGATGTATGGATGGTTATAATGATGATGCAAATGAGATGGTTTCAAGATGCTTAGCATAACCAATCTATATTATCTAAACAACTTAA
>VDFB02185340.1:0-45813 GCA_007258455.2 Sequoia sempervirens
GTCCGCCATGTATTGGAGAGTAAAAAATTAAAATTTGCCTAAGTCCAAACCTTTGAAAAATTAAAATATGCATGGCACTTAGAAAATTCGCCCAAGTGACTAAAGGAAATCTTCGCCATGGCTAGAAAAATTGTGGAAAAAATCAAGCAAATGGACAAAATAAATTGGACGTGGCTAGAAAATTATTGGACATGGCTAGGAAATTATTGGACGTGGCTAGGAAAATGTCAAACAAGAAATATTTATGGCCAAATAAAATTGGACATGGCCAAATATTTTTGGGAAACGATCAAAAAATCATGGACCAATAAATTGGATAATGAAGATTATGGCGAAAAAATTGGAAAAATGAAAAATGGCCTAAGGCATTGGCAAGGAAATTTTCGAAAATCAAAAATAATTTGCCAATAAAATGAATGGGTTGGAATGGACACATAAAATAATTATTTTAATTATTTTAATCATTTATTTTCCAACAACCAAAAAAGAGATAAGTCTTAAAAATTTCGAAATTGGAAAGAGAGAAAAAGAGTTTTGTTGGACTGTGAATGAAATTAGAAACTTTTCAGGACGAGATGATCGAGGATAGAACTTGCCATACGAAAGCAAAGTGAAAGATGAGTTCGAACTTGATTCAAAGGGAAACATTGCAAATTTACTGAAATGATCGACCTTCTCACTTCTATAAGTGATTTCGTTTTTCATTTGTGCAATCACTCGATTTTGAGAAGAAAAGTGGTGAGAGGAGAATTGTTTAAGGCAAGAGGTTGAGAAATTTGCAGCAAAGTGAAAGAAATATTCTGTTATCAGCTTGCATTGCAATCGTGGTCACGTCTCCAAGAAGTCACAAGGCAGATTTTTCTTGTCCATTTCATGTTAACATGAAGCTTCACCATTTATTTATTTTTCCAGCTTGTTATTTTTCGCGAAATCTAATTTGATTACCAGCTGGAATGTTCTTTCAAACTGATTTTAATGTTGAATTCTGAATATTTTTTTCTTCCTTCTCTTGCAGATCTCTTTTCGAAGCATTCAAGATGAAGTTTGCAAGCAAAGGTGTGCAAACACAATCAAAGATCAAGTCCAAATGGGAGCACGTTCTAGACACTGATCTTGGCCACGTTGATCTTGAAGACTTCCGAAAGAGAATGTACGGGACTGACGGACGTCTGCCCACACCAATCGCCATGAGGATGATGCGTAATGGAATCGTCCATGCAGCTGGATTTCTACCAGCAAAAGAATGTCCTGAGCTGATGGCAGAATGCGCATTACATTACAACGCACAAGACAGACAGATAGAAGCTCCTGACGGAAGGGTCCTTGCTTACTTGTCCGAGCCAGCGATCCAGGAGACTTTTGGCATCCCAGTGTACAACCGAACATCCTATCGCACCAAGCAAGATGCACTTAAACTTTATCAAAGTCAGAAGGATCTCTGTGCATCCAACATAAACAAGAATTGGTTATTAAAACCAAAGCCTACTGCAAGCAAGATGCCGAAAAAATTGATCAGAACCCACTTCAAAGAGGAATATGGTGATATTGTTCTGCTACTTAACAGAATAGTAGGCAGTGCCCACGGTGCTCCTTTCGAAGAATGGATGTACTATTTTATTGACGAAATAATCACTGGAGTCAAGATGTTCAATTGGTCCAGGATGATTAGTGACAGCTTGCACGAACAGTTGGTCAACTTTGAGAAGACCAAAAGTTTCCACATGAGCTCATACATTGTATATTCACTCGCAAGATATTATAAGTATCCTGGCTTGACATGCAAAGGTGTGGTCGGCAATGGCGAGGGAAAATTGAAAGTCTACGATTGCTATCCACAGCTGCAGCTGAAAGAGAAGTCTCATTTCCGGAGGGCTCATGATGCATTTTTGATGTATATCACCCGGCTTCTTCAAGGCGGAACTCACCAAAGACTCTCGCATGAAGCCAAGAGCCTGATCAGCCGGTATGGATTCTGGTTTATTCAATATCCTAAGTTCACCTACATCAGAATCTAGGGATTTTCCGGAAATCCTTATAGGCTGCCTGTCTATCCGACTAACAGGATGGTATTGTTGGAAGTGCTAAGGCAACTAGAAACATATCAGAACATCCAAAGGCCTAAGCAGAAAGTTGCTGTCACCTTCCCGTTTTTCATCGGCAACATGGAGGAGTCATGCCCGACAGCACAAGCAGCTGAAGTCGCTCGACTGGAGATTCAACAATATCCTTTCATATCATACAAAGCCAGGAGCAACTTCGATCCGTTCCATCACATCAAAACTGTGGACGGAGAAAGGTATAAACATCGGGTTGACTTAGAGGACTTTTGGGCCAACGCAGCCGATGAATATGATGTAAGAAGAAGGTTATGGTCAAGGCTGCCATTAAGCATGATAAGGTCGACAGAGCTCTTCAAAATACCTGACCAACTGGAAGATGATGGAATATACGTGCAGCCAGGCTTCATGGAAAATGAGCCACTACTGCCTATAAAATGGTTTGAGCCTGAGATGGGTGATCTATCCACTTTGATGCGCCCTGTTTTCAAGTACTCCCAGTGGTGGATAGATCGTCAAGTAGAGGTCCTAAAACAGAGAAATGTGCAATTTACCTATGAGTTGATGGGAGACACAGAGTCATGTTCTTCAAACGCCGGTGCATCTCGTGGAGATGGACCAATAGATGCCGCCAACTCGAAGAAGAGGAAAGAAGCCGATAAAACTGCAAGGCAAGACAAGGGTAAAGAGATAGATGAAGGGCCTACGCGGAAGAAACACAAGTCCAGACCCCTCCAGTCGGCCACTTCTAGGAACATAGAAGAAATGCTTGCCTTGGATAAAGAATCTTTGGAAAATGCCAGGATCCCTTCTCCAGTTGAAAATATAGAGCCAATTCAAATAGAGGATGATGGTCAACCTTCTCCAGCAGGCACCGAGATCTTGGAATCGGGTAACGACACAGACATCGAGGAGGGAGAATTCGAGGAAGGAATGATTTCCGCCCTCAAAGGCATTCAAGAGGACCCATCCGTCCAGGAGATCCAGGGTATGCAGCTAGTCCAAGAAATTCAAAGTATGCCCGAAATCCAGGAAGAACAGGAAGAACAGGACTTGCAGGACATCCAAAATCAAGAGGACATAATTGAACAGCCTACAGTACCAGAATGGCTAAGGGAAAGATTGAAAAGAAAAGCGCCAGTGGAGGTCCTTGAGGAGGACAATGACACAGATTTTCTGGCCAGATTAGAGCAAACTGCCCCAAGGAAGAAAGCCAAAAAGTTCTCAACCATTCAGAGGGATGAAGCTGGAAATCGCACGGTGCAAATTGCAGTGCCTGCAGCCGACAAGTTTCAAGACGAGATTGCTCCTGAGGAATATGCTATCACAACTGTCGACATGGGTCCAGCAACAAAAGAGCAGGAAGTCGAAGACTTGGATAATTCCGTGGCCACCATCAAGGCCAGGTTAGAAAAGGAAGTTGCCAAGAAGAAAGAGTACAAGAAAGAAATCCAGCGCCTAAAGGACTACATCCAGCACTTGACAAAGCCACTAAACGAAGGTGAACAGGTGGCGCCTTTACCTCCAACTGCTTCACAGGAACCAGATGCAAATTCTGAAGAAGAGTTGACAACAGCGAGGGAAGCTAAAAGCTGGATGGTTGGAAGGAAAGAAGAAGCGTTGGTGTTTGCAGAAAAGTTGGCACATATAAATGAACAGGCTTCCTTCATGCTTTCGCGAGTTGCAGATCTTGCAGAGTCATGGAATAGTCTTGAGGATATTCAAAGCAGGATCATCCCATACATTCGGGAACTGAAGGGCATTTCTAAGCAAAGACTGATCGAAGACAAGGTTATTGAAGCCGGAGCAGCGTATGACTTCAACGGATGGTACTATGCTTTGATCTCAAGGAAAGGAGTCCTCGAAAAGGTGAAGCAGGACAGTGGTAGAGTTGAAGAACAAGTAAAAGAAATTCAAAGAAAAATCTATGAGATGGCTGCAGATATGCTAGACAAGGAAATTGTCCAAAGGAAACACTTGCGGCCAAGGAGTTTGAAAGAGCAAGTACAAAAAGTTTTCTCCACCACCGGGCCAATCATGAAAGAAGGATTCACCAAAGTGTTCGAATTCATGGCCATCAGAAGTTCTTTCTTGCTGCAGGAGCCAGCATGGGCGACTATGTTTACAGAATGTGCCGAGAACTTGGATTTGCTGGAGTACAACATCAGCGTGCTGCCCGACATTGCTATGGAGGAGGTCGACCTGATAGTGTCCAGGTTCGCCGAACGTGAGGCTGCACAAGTGGATAAGGATGACACTCCAGTTGTCTAGTGTTCTCTTCAGTTAACTGATTGTGGTTTTGGAAACCCTAATTAGGGTTTAGTTCCATTTAATCTTGGCCATTGATCTTGAATCAATCTCGGCCGTTCTTTGTAATCTTGAAAAACTATATAACCCCCCCCCCCTCACTCTCTCATTTCTCATTAGACAGGAGATAATAGTTAGATTCTTAGAAGTTAGATATTCATTAAGAGTTAGAGCAGATTTGAGATAGTTAGAAATAAAGAGAGAGTTCTTATGAGATTGTTGTGAAAAGCTACTTTGATAATGAAGTTCAAATGCATGAGGTGCTTTGAGTACTTGATTGTTGAATAGTTGCATGGTCGCATATTTTCTTTCCCTCTTAGTAGATTTGAATTAAAATGTATGTTAGAAGAATGATTGATTGATAACGGAGATTAGTGAAACCGAGCTCATACTTTCTTTGGGTGGATGATTTCACTCAATGTGCAAAGTTAGACTGAGCTTTACTATGGATGCTTAACTTCTGTTTTAATAATTGTTGTTCGATCTGATGGCAATTGTTTATCACGTGAAAATCACAAGCACATTCCTAGAAGATTGCACTTGCTCTGCGTAGTTGTCGTTGAACGTGGCGAAACAAAGTATAGTTTATTGGCTTTCACTTAGTCTTCGTCTTCTCTTGATTTCTTAGGAGTAGCATAGAGTCTCTAAACCCTAAATCTTTTTCACTTTTTTTTATATAAATCAAAAAACCCAAAATGGTATTGCATTTATGTCTCCACTTCTTCGAATAACTTGCAAAATCTTACTCGTGCCCACAGCAAATCACATCCATACCACAGAGCCTATCCGCGTTCATCTTAAACATTGGAATTACCCTATGACCTCACTTGCAATCTTAGCATAGGAAGTAGTTTTTCAAGAGAGAATAGAGCGTCTGTGGCACTTTGTTCTAAAATGTTTTGTGTGTCATAAAACATGCAACAACAGTCCTAAAGTCCAAATGTGGAAACCAAGATGGTTTTTGTCCTTTGTATCTCCGACACCAAGGGTTTTCATCTTTGAATGCTTCAATCTCCAAAATTGAAAAAATACTAAACTCACAATATGGATGATTTGATTTGAGCAAATGACTTTCTTTTATAGTTGCTTTTTGGGCTTTCAATTTGAATTTTCTTTTCTCTCCAAGTATTTAAAAACACTATTTAATTTACTTTTCCCTCCAAGAGTTTAAAAACATTTTTTAAATAATTATAAAATATTACATCAAGTATTTAAAAACACCCTTTTGAATTACATATTGAATTAAGTGTTTAAAACCATTTTTTAAATATAATATTTAAGTTGCCCTTTTGAAAAATAAAGTGATTGGGCTCAATTTAAATTATTATAATTATTTCCCTCATTTTATCGTTTAGCCTATGGGAAATAAAAATAGGCTACAGGTCCTCAATTAATTCTTTTAATTTGAAAGGGAACATGACATTCATAGTTTATTAGGACATCATAGTTTACCATGTTTAAAGTCTTGGTACCTAGTTTTAAAGGAAATCTTAAGAAATGTCACAAAATTGGTCTATTTTCAAAGATGATTTAGATTTTGTTTAGGCAAATTTGAATTAACTATCTTTTAATTTATTTTATTCCAGAAATTTTGCTGTTGTTGCTGGAGGCCAAGGAGTTTTGCTTGTTACAATCGCAAGTTCTGAGCAGAATGTGATTGCGTTGTGTTGTGATACTCTTCAGCAACTAGAAGGTTTATAATATGTATAACAATATTTTTTCCTATATAGAAATTTATAAGGGAAATTTATACCTTTTTGAGGGTCATTGTTACATTAGATATTCACTTTATTGAAATTTAAAATGAATATGATCTCAAGATTATTTTTCCACACACTGTTTTTAAAATCATTTCTGTAATCTTCCAGTTTGGAGCAATGTTGGAAATGTAATTACCGGGGATTTCCGACTTGTCGGGCATGATCAAGTTCTTCTTGTGAAAAGTCCAGCACATTGTAAACTGGATATATTTCCTATGGAGGATCTTCTCTCATCAATTATTATCACAGACCTCAAGTGGCATGGTCTTAGTGGGCTCAATGACCCTCAACAGGAGCTGAAGTTTGCAGGCATGCATTCTCCAAGTGGTTCTGGCATCAGCTTTTGTTGAAAATAACCTGCCTTATAATTAACATATTTACAATAATGGTCTGGTCTTCTACATTTTCTGCTGTCAAATATCTAATCAGTGAACTGAATTTACTTGTTTTCAGACAGTTTTGAGGCTACTGTCCATAAAGGTCGACACATGCAAACTGTTGCAAGATTGCTTGAAACACGAATTGAGGCTGAAAGATCACAAGAAAAGCAGTTAAAATTGAAGGTAATGCATAATCAAAGATTTTGTTAGTTAATTGATTTTAATCTGGCACAGTGTCAACCCTGCTTCTTTTGGTTTCAGATGGAGAAAAAGATGCATCTTTTGGAATCTTCAGGTGAACTTATGGATGTAAGACTTGCAATTTGGATTTGAGAATTTCACATTTGATGGTCAAAATAACTAAAAATAATGTGATCAGTTTGTTCATTTTTTACTTCAAAATGATTTTCATTGTTTTGAGTTATGTACTATTTAGTATTTGGCATTGGAATTTATGTAATTTTACTTTGAGGATCATGTCTACACCTACCTTTTGCTTCAAATTAATGCGATAGTTGTTTGATACAGGGACTTACTTCCAGAGGTAGCTTGGCATTTGTTGAGAAAAATTCACTTTTAGGAAGTAGAAATTCTAAGAGTAAGATTAAGGGTGGTGAGTTACACCTTGTGGAACTTGAGCAAGTATATCATGCATTGCAAGGAAGAACATGGTTTGTTGTCATTGGCATCTGGAGTAGAGTTCCAAGGTATGCCAAGCATATTAGCATTATATTTACATGGCATTGACACAATGTTGTGAAATCTAAATGGGAATTCAATTGCCTAGATTTAAAATGGGAAAAACTTGTCAAAAACTTGGTAATTAAAAAATAATGTACTGTCAACCCCTGGTGGTTCTCAATTCAAAACCCTAACTGAAATTTGATGTTTTTTGCAAATTTTGAGATTTTTGTATTTTTTGAGTTTTCAGGCAAAAATGTAAAGCTGCGATTTCTCTCAAAATTGCTAATAAAATTCATAAAAAATTAAATGACTCTAGAAAAGCTTGGGAAATGATCAGAGAAGGTAGGCGCACTGTTTATTATTACTTCCAGAGCATTTACAATACAAAAGTCTGAATAAAGCATGAGTTACAATAAATTTATTGAAAAAACCTGATTTCTCTTTAATGGCGGCTGTAGCAGCAATAAATGCACATAGAAATTAATAACTCCACTTTGCTCTCCCGTTCCAGGCAAGAATCAGTCTCTAGAACCAAGGCGCCCAAGAAGCAAACACCAGAATCTGAAAGATACAGGCGTCCCACTGAAGATGAGAAAGTACGGCCAAGAAAGGTACAGAAAAAGTACGGCCTGTCTGCAGCAGCATTAAATGTAGTACGGCCTTTGGAATTTGTGCCCAGTCTCTAATGAATAATCTCTGAAAAATACGCCTTCACTGCCAGATGAAGTTCTCTGTGAATCTCTGCTAAAATGAACTCATAATCTCAAACTGTGATCTCTGGATGAAATCACCAAGTGCCAGCTTCAACTGATATTTCACAGCCTCAGTCTGCCTGATCTCTGAAGAGTTTTCGTTCTCCAGAAACGATCGTCTGCCAGAAACCCTAAGGTTTGCAAACTCCGATGCTCAGAGCAAAAGACAAATTAGAATAACATTTCATAATGGTTCGATTTGTCTTGACTGCAAAATATATACTCTCTTCAATAAAATTCGACCCAATGCTCTTTTAATTAATCATTTAAATTAAATGATTTAATTCTCACTTTAGAACTTAGGAGAAATAAACAATAATTAATTGGCGTCCTTTTAAGTGAATTATAATTTATTCACTTATCAAATATTAACTCAATATTATAAAGTATTTCTTAATACTTTATAATTTGCCAAATTAATTAAATAATTTAATATTTCAATAAAGTGACTTTAATATAAAGTCAAATTATTAAATATTTAATAATGCATTAAATATCCCTTATTCCTCCGTCTAATCATCAAACTGCTGAACTGGGTCGATTCTGAGCTGAAAGGTTGAACCAGGTGCCCTGCCCGAAATAGCAGCTTCCGCCTGACCTAACTTTCTAAAAATAGAAAGTTCGAAAAGCACTCGAAGACTGCAAGCCAGCGACACAACCTAAACCCGGAGCTACCAAACACCGTAGTAACGCACACGCATCCCGCTGACACCCCTCACCTTAGATCTATGAAGGGCAACTCGCATAAACAAAAAAAAGCGATTACGACATGTACTATTTGTAGTAATAGAGAAATTCTCTAATTTTGTTATTTCACGTCATATATAGTGTGATTGTGTATATATAAAAATAATTGGTACACATTATAAAATTGCTAATTGTAAAAATTAATAAATTGAATAAGGCTTTTAAAAATTCTATTTTACTTTTATTTAAGAGGGTACATACAAATCAAATGGCTGGCCCTAAAATAGTTGGTCATTCCATCATGAAGCATGGTCTACTACTTTAGGGACAGTGCTATGTTTCCAAAACTAAGCCCTCATTGATCTATAAACTAAAATAAAATCCTTCTTTGTGGTTTGAAATTTAACTTCTCAATGAAATCTATTCAAAGTAAAACTTCAAGAAAATTTAAAATACCTTGCAAACCATAAATGTTTGGTCTGCCCTTGCTTTGTACTTTTTTGTCTTTAAGTGTAAACATTAGCAAAAGAAAATAGACACAGAGAAAAGTGAGAGTGTAATAACCAGCCCTAATATTTTTGAAAATTTCTCCAACTGAAAATGAATTACAATTCAATGTCTTTTCCACCTTTTGATCACCCAATTCCTGATATGGGCAAGGTGAGAGCATACGGTGCTTAGGACAACACGACTAATTAGAATGCAACATCTTAGAAGGCAACACACTAGGCGGCAAGCTGGCCAATCTCGCTTCTTCAATGGAGTGTGATATGCAATAACTGAAATAAAGCATACTTATTCGCTTATTTAGTTGAATATTTAGTTACAATAAGTATACGCACTTCCACTCATTCAATAGTGGGATGAGAAAACAACACTTCCACTTATTCGGTGGGGTGTGCAAAAATAATATTTCCACTTATTTAGTGGGGTAAGCCAATACATTAGAGTGCAAGATGAAATCACTGGTAGTACTACCATCCAGGGTATTACAAGATAGTATGAAATGCATTACAAATCATTATTAGAGAACACAAACTTGCTGATATGGAAGTGCATTGAGTTTGTCGTCTAATAGGAGTATGCAAATATATATAAGTAAAGAGCTTGAGTCTTGCCTTGAAATTTGGCCTAAAGCGTCAGGTAGTAAAGATAATCTATCCAGGATTCCTTCTAAGTACATGAATTTGTTTGAACTCAAATTCACTTTAGAGGTTTACTTTTAAGTGTTAAATTAAATAATTCGTTAAGTGTCAATTTGAGAGAATGATTTACTTTATTTTTTGAGTAATTTGGAAATCTAATACTTAAAAAATCCCTAATCTCATACCTTAAATCTTGTGTATTGGGAACCTCCTTTGTTCACCAGAATGCCTACATACACCACTTCCAAACAGAATCAAGGAGTATTATATGTGTAGTTTTAGTTTTTAAACTATGTTTCATGTAATTGTGTGAGTGGGTATGCAATCCTTTCTAGGGTCTAGTCTCCCCATACAATTATTTGTCGGTTGCTATCCACTTAGTTGAAACAAAGACAAAAATGTAATAAAAAGGAACTAGTTTTCAAACACACTCGAAGGAGGTGTTTGATGTTGAGTTTTGATTGTGAAGATTCTTTTGTTTACCTAAACCCTAAGTTTAGTTTACTTTACTCAATGGTTATTGGTTTTGCGTATTAGGTATCTAACAACCAATACCTAATAAATTATTTCTCAACATTACATCTAAAAATTATTCAATTTAAAAAATACTTTAATCTCAAACAAAGTAATTGTTCGTGATCAAACTATTCATCTATAATTCAATAAATTCTACATTACTATGCAATTTTACCATTTACTTAAAGAAATTTGGAAGAATTCATTGTCATTTATTTGCAACTAGTTTGATATGAAGCATAGTAGAATTTTCCTAGGAATAGAAGAAACATATTACCAACTTAGTCAACTTAATCTAGCATTCAATTGAAAATCTTGGTAGAAATCTTTAAAAAATAACAATAATTTAGGGAATCATCTTACATAAGTAGAATCTGAACTAAACTTTTAACTATTTACAAGATGTCTTCCAAACTATCTCTTCCTAGTACAAAGAACCCAAAGTGATGATATCATATCTACTACTTACCAATATCTCTCATTTCCCATTTCCACTCATACACTACGTGGAATAATAATAAAAAAGAAATGGAAAGACATTCACATAAAATCTCTCATGGTTTCATTAAGTTTATCCAAGAGTAATATATTTCACAAAATACTCTCTTCTAGTTCAAAATTAAATAAGTCATAGGATAACTATAATGTTCCCTTTTTTCGTATCCATCTCAGTGGGATTTCTTAACCTTTTTTCTGCGAAGGTTAAGTAGAGGAATAAGGAGAAATTAATTAAGTTAATTATTTATTAAGTCATCAAATAAATTAAAAAAAATTTAAAGGTGACTTTATATTTAATTAATTTAATTAAAGTGACTAATTAAAATATTATATCATAAAGTCACTTAAAATAAGATTAAAAAGGAAATATATCTTTTATCCCACATTGGCAAGGAAAGTGTTATGATTAAGGGTAAAAAATGGGTTTTGATGGGGCCCGAAACCCAGAACAAAGAAAGGCAAGCTGCATCTAAAATACATCAAAAACCATCAGCAACCCCATAGCAACCACAAAAGATAGATCATGACTACACACGCTACATGCAACAAACAAGCAAGGGCCTGTGACCCTTTAACAACTTGGTTTTAATCGAGACCAAAAACCCAATTAGATATTCAAGAAACTTGCTTGGATCTGCCAGGCATCAACAAACTAGCCGCTCGTGGAAGTCCCCCCTGAGCCAATAAAGATAATCTGCATGATGGTATAAGACACCATCAGAGCCGTAATCACAATCGTCAGTAACCAGCTGAAACAATAAGTCACCCAAGCAGCCAATCTACAGTAAACCATTTGCCCATCAGCCAAAATAGAGTCCAGAAAAACAAAAAACTTGTTCGCCTCCTTGCAACACCATCCCACACGATCAGCCATCCCAACATCCACCTCTAAAGGATAGGGCTCCCTTTTGGCAGAGAGAAAGAAATGGATCACCTTCCCACCAAAACTGCGACGCTCCTGCCCACCAAAGCTCCACCTCAACAGGACAGCTACCGCCTTCACCTCAATAGAAGAAGGTTCCACCTCAAAAGGAACAATCTCCTCCTCTATAGGAGACTTAAGCTGAAACACCCGACGACAGTTGACTTCAATAGGAAGGGCAACCACTTCTTCCTTAAGCATCATGAGCATTGGGGGTTGACAGGAAGGAAGAAGACATATAACAAAGAGAAGATAAAGCTGGGCCAACAGAGGAAACCCAACAACTAGTAGCCCAACACCATCTAGCACACAAAGCATAAAAACCACTGGAATCTTCCACCAGAGCCCCAAAACAACCATCATTAAATAACAACCTCCTTGCATAAAGATAAACTTCACCAAATCTGGGGGCTTCAAAACCAAAATACCATACAAAAAAATTTACAACTGCAAACAAAGGGGGGCTAGAAACAACTTCCAACAGGCCACCAAAACACCAAATTGTAGGAATCTCAGCTGGGTAAACACAACCAACAAGATGAGAAACCCAGACAACAACTCCTCCATAGTCCAAGATGAGGCAACAAAAAATTTCAAAAAGAGGCACAAGCCAAAAGACCACCAGAGACCCAAACCCAAAGAGAACTCCAAAACTCGCCATGAGCAAGAGGAACCCAGGAAGAACTAAGCGGGTAACCACAACCAAAATAGAGTCCAAGACTGAGAAAGAGCAAGAAAATCCAAGTCCCATAGGGAGTTGGGGGACCCAACCAAGACAGGAAAGAGGAGAAGACTTAGCAACAAAGAACCCCAAGCTACACTAACATGTCGGTCAGGGCTAGAAATGAGCCAAAACTCCTCAAAACCAGCCATAGGAAAACTCCACCAAGCCACCGAAAGGGAACAAGAAGAAACCCACTCAAACTCAGAACAAAAACCCCCAAAAGCGAGCCTCTCGATGCATAGTAGGAAGAGATGAAGAACAACCGAAAGGAAGCAGGAGGCAAAACAGGTCAGCAATAAAAACCACTAGTCCATCCTATTATGTTGAATAGGACTAAAGTTAAATCCATTCAACACCTAGCCAACCAAGAAGTAGCCAAAGCACAATCAATCCCATTGTCAAGAAGGCAACCAGAAAAAAACCAGAGGGGGAAAACTTAGCCACACCTAGAGAGGAAAAATACCTCCTCCCAACACGTCGGGAACAACAACCACCAATCTTGGCCAAACAAAAGCAACCAAGGAGAGAGCCATAGAAGAACCGCAACAACCTCCCGCACCAAGATCCACTGCCAAGACACAAAGGGAGAAAAGACTCCCATCAGCCCCAATGCCAATACCCACCACACCACCAATAGCGTCTAGAAACTACCCCAACCCGCAAGAAGCCAGGTCTACGACGCCAGCAGCAAAGGAAAATGAACTCCACCCAAAACACCTGTCTCTCTTGCTGCGTCGCACCCCATCAGGGTCTCCCTCATCATCTCCTTCACTAGCAACTTCTCCATCCCTGGTTTGAAATTTCCCTCCCGCGTGCGCCTACAGCTTCTCCATTCACAACAAGACTAATTGTTAACACAAGGAGATTTTCATTGGCAAGGAAAGTGTTGAGCTCTTATGAGGAAAGTATAAATGGAGTTTAAGGGGGCTCGTTTGGATTATCCTGGATATTTTGATAATGGAGTTTAGGTTTGTTTGTTGGAGAAGCCTAGGGTTTCTGTGGTCAACATTGAAGGTCTTTGGGTATGAAGTATCCCATTGATTTGGATAACTGAGGTAGTGAAACTATCTACTAAAGAGTTGCAGCTGAGTGGAGGAGTTGCTTCAGACTTCTCATTGTGCTTCATTGGTGGCCATTGGCCAAATTAGTTGAGGACAGTTTGCATTTGTGATTAGAGATCATTAGTGGCATCATCTTTGCATTGATTGGCAGCATTGAAGACATTTTGAAGGAGTGTTGAAGTCTGGTATATATTCGCAGAAGTCTGATATTGATTTACAGTCATCTTTGGCAGCCATTTGAGACCACGTTTTCACTCATGGAGGCTTCCCTTTGCATCAATTTCACTCTCTAATTTGGGCGCTCCTTTCCTTGGGTCATGGCAACAATATTTGATGCTTGAGAGGAGTCCAAGAAGTTGCCATTTATTTATTATTGACATTCATATCAGAACAGGGGTGATTTGCAGAAAGGGTCGATTTGAAAAAGAGGAGGCACATTTTGGATTTCTGTTGATTGATTCTTCATCATCAGCCATAGGTGCTCCATCTAGGTTCTTCATATGTTGTTTGCATTCATATTTAAGAAATATTACAGTCAATTTTAGTGGCAGCCATTTGTACTTAGAAATTGTAGAAGTTGCCTATGTTGTAATGCCAAGAGTCTTGGCCATTAATAGTTGCATTGTACTAGATTTCATTTCATAATAAGAAGCTATAAGTTGCGGATAGAATATATGTTGTATTGAGCAAAGTTTGCATCTTTATAATTAGCATATTAGAATGTATGCCAAGTGTTTGTAAAAATGTTACATGGCTGTAGGTGCACATTTCCTATGTAGATGTTCATGTATTTGCATTCTAAAATATAGAGAATTGCATTATCATTCTAGATCATTGCTTAGATATTGAAGAGTTGTTTTGCAAGCAATTAAACTTATTTGTAAGTCATTTGAAGACAAGCAAACAAATTGAAAACTCAGAAACAGCTAGTTAAGAGGTTGCAAGTGAAGTGTTTGAAAAAATTCCTTGAGGCAAACTTAGGTCAGATTTGAAGGGAATTTTCTAGAGTGGTTTAAGAAGTGTGAACATTGACATTTTGGTCTATCCCTTTCCTTTAGGTGAAAAATCCTAAAGAGTTAGAAGGTCATAGTAACCAAGATCTTTGTTTTGCATTTTGGTAACCCTTAAGATATTCTTTGAGAGCTAAAATTTAGATCAGAAGTTGCAAGGGATACTACAGTGGTATTAGAGCCTTGATCCTGCCATCCTAAAGGGTCAAAGTTTCACATGACAGGTCATCATAGATACTACCCTCGCAGAAGAGCAGAGCAAGAAGATAATTGGCAAGAGGATAATCCATTTGAAGACGTACCATTAACAAAAATGGGTGACAAGGTAGATGATGGTCCACCAAGAAATGAAAGAAGGAATGTGGGAAACAATGGAGATAGAAATGGTGAAGATCTTCTTGAATGAATGGCTCGATCTTTTGAAGGGTTTGCAGCAATAATGCAGTAGCAGATGCAGTAGAACAGGGTTGCAGAGGAAAACAGGATGCAACACAATAGGGTTGCAGAAGATAACAAAAGTGTGGTTGGGACACCTAGGGCACATCGTACTCCTTTACGAATTGTAGATAGACCTACTTGACCCACCTTTTTGAGGGAAGAGCAAGAGGCAAAAAATGTTGAAGAAGAAGAGGAACCAAGGTATGCTAATTTAGTTATGGTAGCAAATTTAGGAGTGGGAGTTGTTGACACCACAAGTGCGTGAGCGCATAAAATTTGACAGGTTTCTGAATCAAAGGAGAGAGTACTACAAGTCTAGACAGGAGTGAAGACCTCAAAACCAAAATAAGGAACTTAAGTAGGCTACTAGCAAGCTCACATTACCCATGTTTGATGGCAGTGGGAAGGTTATAGCCCAGTCTTGGATTCACAAATTTTCACGCTCTCCTCACGAGTCATCATCATGAGCTTGACCTTGGACCTCCTGAGCTCAGCTCATGATCATGATCACCAATGGTCTTAGCACCATTTAGGCCGGAGAGTAGAAGTGCCAACATCATCAGAGGAGTTGGAATTTGGTACTAGATCCGGAATAGGTTCAGTGTAAGATCAACATCAGCCAGAGGAAAATCGGGTTGAGCATCATCAAAAACAAAATCTGCATCATCCCTCCCATTAGGTGGACCTAATGGAAGATGAACACCCAAATTAGAAGCCTTCAAAGGTTGATCCTTAGAATTTTGCACTAATGAGGAAAGGTAAAAGGGTCCTTGTTCTTCATCAAAGACAACATCTGACTAAAGATGATGATTAGCAGTGTCTACCAATCAACCTGTAAGCCTTATGGTTGTTATTGTACCCTGTGAACATAAGCTTTTGACTCTTGGAATCCAACTTGGAGCTATTGGCATCTGGAATACATACATATGCTAAAGAGCCAAAGATTTTTAGATGATTGATCTGAGGTTTTCGACCAATCCAAGCTTCCTCAGGAGTCGTACCCTTAACAGCCTATGTAGGAGACTGATTAAGAAGATAGACTATAGTGTAGATTGCTTCTGCCCAATATTTCTTAGGAACACTCATGGTTGTAACATTGAGTGGGCCATCTTAGTGATTGTGTGGTTGCGTCGCTCTACAACACCATTTTGTTGAGGGGTGTAGGGTGTGGTTAACTAGTGTTTGATGCCGTGTATATCACAAAAGTTGGAGAAATCAGTAGAACAAAATCCCCCCCCATTATCTGACCTAAGAGTGACTATGGAATAACTAGACTTTTTCTCTACTAAGGCCTTAAACTTCTGAAATACAGTAAACACATCCGATTTCTGTTTATGAAAGTACACCCACATTTTTTGACTAAAATCATCAACAAAAAGCAAGAAATGCCTGCAACTAGTAAGAAAAAGTGTATTCATTGGCCCACATACATCAGCGTGAACCAATTGTAGTACCTTGGAGGCTTGCCATGAGTCACCATCCGGGAATGGTGTCCTATACTGCTTCCCAGCTTGACAAGCTCCAGAAACTCCATGACGCTAAGTCTGGATCTCAGGTAAACCAGCTACAAGTCCCTCCTGAGATAGTTGAGAGAGAGTGCACATTTAAGTGCCCATAACGTTGATGCCAAAGACTGTTGATGGAAGAATTTTTGGCTTCCATGGCTAACTTTGGAGAATCACTTGTATCCACAAGTCTATGTAGACCATAATCCTCAATGCCAATAGCCACAGTGGTGTGGGTCTCCCAATCAACAATCGAACACTTATGAGCATTGAATACCACATCCAACTAAGGAGAGTGCCATATAATTTGACTGACAGAGAGAAGGTTCAGTTCCATGCCAAAAACGTAGTATACATTGAGGAATATGAGATTCCTCCTAGCAGATTGAATCTAAACGTTGCCCTTGGCGACAACAGTATACTCTTCACCTCCAAAAATAATTGAATCATTGAAAGGAGAGAAGTCAGTGAACCAATCACATTGATGGGTGAAGTGTTGCCAAGCACCCAAATCAATGTTCCAAGTAGAGGACTTCACATGATCTGCAAGTCTTTTAGCCATAAAGGCGTAAAAGGCAGACTCCTTTTGCTTAGTGTGCTTGACAACATTTGCTTTCGGCGAAGACCCTCCTTGCTTCTTCTGTTTAGAAGCCAAGCGTTGACGACAATCCTTCTTCATATGATCATATTTGTGGCAATAATTACACTGAATGTTCTTCTTGGAGCTGTCTTGAGGTTGACCTTAGCCTTTTTGCTACGGAGGTTGACTTTTTCCTTTATTCTTAGCCTGAGACTTGGCTGCAAAAGCTTGCTCTGTAGAGGACGAAGAAGCAATACTATCAAATTGTTGTCTCCAATGTTCTTGCTGCAATAGTTTGGTACAAAGCTTTGGAAACTTCAAATCAACATTAGTCGATGTAATGTTGAGAGTTTCAACAAATTGCTGATAAGACTTCGATAGACTTTTCAAAGTGATGACTACCATGTCTTCTTCCTCCATCTTTTGACCAATCGTCTCCATCTAATCATGGATGTCTTGAATCTTTGTCAGATGCTCCTGTAAGGAAATTCTCTCATCCATCATGATGGAGAACAACCAGTTCTTTAGAAAGAACACATGACTCTTGTCAGAGGTCTCATGCAAGGTCTTCAAATGCTCCCAAATCTCAGCAGTTGATTTGCCAGACGGAACCTGTGGAAGTTGATCATCGGTAACTAAAAGCTTGATGAGCATAACAGCTTCTTGATTCCACTCATCAAACTTGTCCTGATCTTGACCTGTTGTTGTGGGATGAGTAGCAATGCCTAGAACAATCTGATCAAGACATCGATATTAAAAGATCGTAAGCATGCGCTACTTCTAGGTGTTGTAGTTTCTTCCATTGAATCATTGACTGCCGTCCAATACTATGTTGGTCAAACTCACCATCTTGCACACTTTTTGAGGCACAAACAACAAGGCAAAGAAAAGAGGCGATAAAATTGATTGCACTAATCTCGAAAAATTGAGGTAGTTGTAGGCACAAAATTTGAGGAAAACCCGCTTGCACAAATCCCAATGCACAGATTTCGAAGCACCCAAAAAATTTTGATGATTAAGATCTAGAAAAGACGTCCACAACAAACACAAGCTTTCTAGACACAAGCTGGGTCGTGACTTTAAAAACACGATCATAAAGCAAGGGTTTTTCTTTTTAGAAAAGTGCAACTTTAGAAATGCAAAAAATGGCGCCCAAAAAATGTTCACAAAAACCTTTACATGTTGCCAAATTGCAGAATCATAAACACCAAAACCCATGCCTTAGAAAAAAGAAATCTGAAGAAAGCCCAGAAATGTGTCGCAAAATCTTCAGAAATGGCACGGAGAAATCACAAATAGATAGCGAGCAGGAGAAGGGACGAGATTTTTAAAATGAAAGGTTGCCGAAGTGAATAGAAAACTCTAAAACGACCAATGCCAACCACAAAGTCATGCTCAGGAACAACGAAGAAAACCTTTGGTCGTGAACAAAAAAAGATATGAGCAAAAAACAGCAGGATTTCAAAAAATCGCGATTTTTTACATGAAAAAGGTTTCGCGCTGGCTTTGATACCATGAAACAAATTGAGCTAGGTAATTGCATAATTTTATTACAAGAATGGAATGTACATATAGCAATTACAGGGAACGATGTTTCTATAATGAAACAATTGTGGACAGAGACAAAAATTAGAAACTATCTAATACATACAATATGGTAGAATATTGACCATTAATAAGAGATATATGTTTAATTATTCTAATAAAATGGAAGGTCAATGCAATTGAATTCATTAATATCCTTTTGCAGCTTCTTAATGCCTTTTGTGACCCAAAATTTCTAGAGGAAATTGCGACTTTTGTAGCATTCATCCATTGATTGATTTCCCTGAATAATATAATCATGGACTTGTTGAAGTTTTTGGAGTGATAAGTTCCATGGTACTCCTAAACTCGACTCATGTATCTCTTTGATGGTCGGCAAAGATCTCTTAATAATTTCTCTAAAATTCTTACGAGTAGAATTGTTGAAAACTTTATATATATACCTACTTTATGAGTCCCTACCAAGGCACCCCCAAGACAACACCCGTGATTGTCTTGAGAGCCATCGTGAAACTATTTTCCCACGAACAACAAATGAGATGGAAAATAGTAGAACAAAGGAGCAATTAATGACTTCTTTTTCTCCAATGAACTTCTTTGTGGAAAGTGCTCAAAGCCTCATTTGGAAAGTTACCCAATTTTGCAATGCTAGTGAAGTATAAGCAAGCCATGTAAGCACCCTACCTATGCCACAGTTAGTTCGATGGCATGCCAATGTTACACCAAACACTAATGATCCAATAAACCCCAAGATCATTCCATTATAGAGAATGTAAACATTCAAATTCCTATAAAGAATTGGAAACACTCTCAAACACTCGATCAATCACGTTTGAGAAAATTTGATCAATTGTCCTTGCACAGTTTTCTAGTAAATGAAGCTAAGTAGAAGCCCCAAGCTGATGGAAACAATTAGCACATGCTATTTTTGGATCAATGGTGTGAGATTAAATTTTCTATCAATGTATTGCATCACTCCATCATCCATCATTAAGATGAAAGAGAGTTGTAGGAAAAATGACGTGCTAATTACTATGTAATATGGAAATCTGATGTCTCTAATTGATAGAAAGAATGCCAAACACTACAAATGTTAGGAATTCATGTTAGTACAATAATTACACCATTCTCGTAGATGTTAGTACAATAATTATTAGGAGTGTTTGTTTGTGAGTTGTTAAAATAATTCATATAGTTAGGGGAGTGGTTATAGAAGGTAGAAGAACCTTCCTATAATATAGGATATGAAAGTCCTATAAATATGTAATTTGTATTAAACGAAATATGAGATTTAGAAGCATAATATATTTCTTATTTAAAATTTTTAGTTGAGCTTCTATAATCTCTATCCATTTTTCTCAAATGGTATTAGAACAGAGCAAGGTGTCCAAACATCTCATTCCCTATCAGTTCAGTAGAATCACAATTTCTCTCTCAATACTAAATGAAAAATAAAAATTCAAAAGGTTTTGGAAAGCTTAGACAAAGGAGAAAAAAACCCAAAAATTATTTGAATATATTTTGTATAGTGAAAGAGCAGTTTCTCATGGAAAATGGAGGTCGTGAATATATTTGAACATTAAAATTTTTGCTAGGTTAGCATTTATCCATATTCAGAACTTGTGCATAAATCTGTCAAAGGAATTACAATGCTATTGAGTTAACAATCAAGTCATTCTAGGCTGTAACGTCTACATCTTGGTCTCATCCTTGTGTTAGTCAATTCCCATGATTTATTACATGACCCTGTTGTGACCTTTTTACACATCGCCCCATTGCAAATGGGGACCCCCTAATTTTTGCTTCGTTCGGGTCTTTTGGCTTGATTTTGGTTGGTTTTTCCCGGTCTCTCTCTCTCTTTCTGTTGTCTACCTTCCTAGGGATGTACCCGTCTTTGAGCTTAAACTTGAGAGTTTTGCTAAGTCTGAGAATTAGGGTTTTGAATCTTCCAGTCAGTTTGAAGTCAAATGGAGTGAATAAATTGAAATTTTAGCTCGACAATGCAGTCAGTAAGCTTCCAACAAGTCCCTAGCAAAATTTCATTAGATTCTGACAACTTACTATTTTTAATAGTAAGTGCCTAATTTTGGACATTTTTCTTAGCACTTTTGAAGTTCCGATCATTACACTACATCTAGGACACATCAAGCTGCTTGTCTGCAAATTTTGAGCTGAAATTGACAACTTTCTATTTTTAGCAAGTTCACCTTTAGGAGCAGATTTTAGGGTTTGCATGTTGGAGTTTTCAATGCATGTCTGGAGAATATTTTTGGGTTTTTTGAGACCTTCGCGATGATATAACATGCAAGATGTGATGATGACTTTCAATACTCAGCCTTCAGAGGCTATTTTTAGGGTTTGCATGTTGGAATTTTCAATGCATGTCTGGACATTCTTAGTGGGTTTTTTGAAAGCTTCGCAGTGGTGTAACATGCAAACTAGGATCAAGACTTTTTCAAGAGCTGTCTTTAGAGGCTATTTTTAGGATTTGCATGTAGGACTTTTCAGCGCATGTCAGGTTATTCTTTATGGGTTTTTCAAGAGCTACGCAATGGTGTGACATGCAAACAGAGTTGGTCACTTTTTCAGGGACTTACTATTTTTAGCAGGACCATTCTGGCAGCAGGCCAGCACATCAGTATCACGAGCAGGGTGAAGTGCAATGTAAATGGGGTCAAACGGAGATCATTTGACTGACATGCAAGTCAAATTAGGGTTTCAAGCTTCGGGACCCAAAATGAGGGGTCAAACGCCAGAATTTTCGAAAACCAGTGTATCCCACTGTGATCAGTATCTTTCGAGCTATCCACTGGTAAAATTTGAGGGCGATCAAAGCACTTACTATTTATAGTAAGTCACTCGAGAAACAGGCTATAAATAGTAAGTCAACAGCAGGCACTAGTGTGAACAGGGAAGTCACCCCATGAGGAGCATGCCATTCAAATTTCAAGCTGAACGGAGTTGTGGAAGTCTCAAAATCGGGCAGTTGCTATAAATAGTAAATTACCTCCAAAAACATGCAATAAATAGCAAGTCAACATGAAATGGCAGTGTGAATAGATCAACTAGGTCATGGAGATCCTGTGGTGTGAATTTCAAATCAATCCAAGCTTTAGAGTTATGAAAATTAGAGGGCTTACTAAATATAGTAAATTAGGAGCGAGCAAGCCAAAAAAATGCCTAAGTCTGAGAAATTTCCTTCACCCCCTGACAAATGCGCCCAAGATGAGATTGAAGTGAGGTTGAGAAAAAAAATTCTAAGGCAAGTGAAAATTCCTATTCATACCCCAAAATGCGCCCAAGGAGAAATGGTAGGAGGATGAAAAAGTTTGAAGTTTGGAAATTCCTGCTCATACCCTCAAATGCGCCCTCAAGGAGAAATTGAGGTGATAAATTTTTTCTAAGTCTGAAAAAATTCTTGCAGGACCCCCTAAATGCGCCCTGTCATGAAGTGAGGTTGAGAAAAAATTCTAAGGAAAGTTGAAGTTCCTGCTTGACCCCTGAAATGTGCCCTCATCTCAAGATGGAATGTGAAGAAAATTCTAGGTGTTTGGAAACTTCCCGCAAGACCCCCAAATGCGCCCTCATCAAGCCAAGGTGAAGAAAGTTTCTAAGTGTGGTTAAATTCCACCTCCACATGCGAAATGTGCCCTCAAGAGGTTGAAGTTTTGAAAAGTTTCTAAGGCAAAAGAAATTCTTGCCTAGCCCCTCAAATGCGCCCATGCTCATGTTCGAGCTTGAAAACAAACGCCTAAGTTTGAAAGTTCCTCCTCCACTAGTAAAATGCGCCCAACTTGACTAGGAAAAAGACAAAAGATGTTGGAATTCCTCCTCACTACCTCATATGCACCCAAACAAGCAGGGAAGAAGACAAAAAATTTAAGTTTCCCTGACCCCACCACATATGCGCCCAAGGAAAGGGGAGAAAGAAAACGCCCACAAGGCATATGAGACTTTTCTAAGTGTTTGAAATTCCTGTTGACTCCCTTGAATGCACCTAACTTGGAGAGGCATGGATAAAAGTTGTTAAGTGTTTGAAAATTCCTATAGGCCCCTCCATAGGCGCCCAACCTAGGAAGATGGAGTTGAAAAATTTTTCTAAGACAAGTGAATTGGGAGCCACCTCATGGAAATGTGCCCACCTTATGAAGAGTAAGTGAAAAAAATTTCTAAGTGTTGGCAACTAGTAGGCCACCCATCAAAATGCGCCAAGCCTGTGATGGAAGAGGTTTAAGGAATTTTGCGAAGACATTGAAATGTGAAGCAGACCCCCCTATATGCGAACATACTGGTGATGTTATTTGAAATTTTTCTAAGGCACAAAATTCCACGTCTAGAGAAATATGCCTAAGCTTGCAGAAGTGATGAAATTTTCCGAGGCATGGATAAAATTGGCAAGGAGGAGTCAAAATATGCTAGCTTCATTAGGTTGATAAAAATTGTCAAGGCCAAGCGAGGAAAATATGCCCAGAGAAGAAAAATGAGGATAAATTTGATGGAAAAATATTTTTCTAAGGTTAAAATTCAAAAAATTAAATGAACCCCTTCGTTTGTCGACCCATGAATTTGATGCTTTTTGAAAGGAATTTTCTTCTAGGTACTGGATATCTTTGACAAGGAGATGATTTTGAAACTTTTCACACCTTACCAAGGACTTTAAGATGGAAATTTCACTCGGGCGCCTGGTTGATGAATTTTCTAGAGGAAATAAATTATTTCTAAGGTATATGGGTTGGAAATTTGGCTAAGGCAAAAAGGGGATATCATGTTGGTTGGAAAATTTTCTAAGGCAAAGAGAAATAAAACAACACCCTCTAAATGCGCCTTTAGGAGAGATGAAAATTCTAAGAAAGACTTGTCTGAGTTAAATGTGCCCATCATAGAGAAGGAAGTTGAAAATTGTCTAAGGCGAAGAAAATGAAATGACAAGGCTCCAAATGCACCCTTGAAGAAAGTTGGCTAAAATGTCTAAGTCACAGACATCAAGCTCTCAAATACACCCTCAAGGTTCCTGAGAAGGGTACGTGAAAGATCTTCCCATGGCATTGGTGGAGGCACAAACATCAAAATGATATGCGTCCTAGCACACAGATGTTGATAGTTGTGAAGAAAGCAAAAGTTGGCTAGAGAAAAATGATGGACATTGGAGATCAAAACATGGATATCAGGTGAGTAAAATGGATTCATATTATAAAATGTTTTAATGCTCTTCCTTTGTTTGCAGGATGAACTTCGGAACCAGAGTGGGAGGAATTGAAGTGATGGAGATGGAGCAAATACTCCAAGACTACATTTCAACCTCGAAAGAAGAAAAGTTGCATGTTGGAAGAAATGGCTAAGTGTTGACTCAGTATGTACTTGGCTCAGGAAGGCGAGTGGCAAAGGAGAACGGGTTGAGTCCAAGATTGGAGAATCCTTCAGGATGAGGAGTGAACAAAAGGCTTCAATGTTAAAGAATGACAACAAAATGGGCTAAAGTTCGAAGCAGAGAAATTCTCCTTAAGTGTAAAGTCCTTCGATGACCCAAAAGGATGTTCTCTTGCGTGCTTCGTACAACTCAAGATGTAGTGGTAGGAAGGAAGAAAATCACCATCAAACAGGTTAAAAAGTTACAGCCTTGGAGTCAGATCGAGAACGTGCCTACCATACCCTTTCAAGAAGTTGAAGCCACAATGATCAGACTCATCCAGTTTGCAGTCAAGAAGAAGAACAGTGTGAACGCGTTTACAAACAGGAATCTTCCAGAAGATGGTGGACATTAATTGCTCATTTATCACTCCACTCTTCTTGGTGGCGGTTTTTAGGGTTAGGGTTGATGTGGCTCAATCTGAGCCCTCCATTTAATTGTAATCTAAGCCGTCCATTGGACTTGGCCAGCTATAAAAGGGGCATCCCCCCTCTTTGTAATTTATTAGAGTAGAGATTAGATTAGCTCAGAGATAGGAGGATAGAGAGACTGATAGTGTAGCATAGATTGGTAGGATAGTTTGAAGAAGGAAAGTTTTTCCTTTGAAAAATTTGTAATAAATTGTTGTGAACACTCTCTCAATAAAAAGAGTTTTCATTGATGATGATCTCGTCTTTTGTTGTGAGTAGCTAGCAAGGTTTCTTCGTCCTTCTGATTCGAGTAGTACCTTAAAGTAGAGAAAATTTCATTTCATGCAAGTAAATAGTAATAATGGAATGTGGTGTTTAATCTAAGCAAGCTTCGCTTATCCATACCACTAGCAAGCTTGCTGATGCTGGGTGCGCCTTGTGTGGTCAATTGGAATATCATGTACTTCGCTTCGATCATGATTTTTATGTTTATATGCATCGTTGTGATGGTATTTTCATGCTAAATTGTGATTTGAACACCTTGAGCTACTCCTCTGAAAATTGCACCAGTTTTGTGGAAGCTGTCCGAAGCGAGGCAAAGCGGAGCCTAGTTGAAGTTTCTGAGAGTTGATTGCCATGTCCCATGCCTTAGAGTAGAGTAGTACCTTCTTACGCCTTGCAACCAATTACATTTAGCACTTTTTAGTTAGTTTAGGAAACTAGAGCTTTATAGACCAACCTTTCAAGCATTCAAACTCCTTTCTCCGCTGTTGAACAATTACATAAGTC
This sequence comes from Sequoia sempervirens, assembly GCA_007258455.2. Taxonomy (NCBI): domain Eukaryota; kingdom Viridiplantae; phylum Streptophyta; class Pinopsida; order Cupressales; family Cupressaceae; genus Sequoia; species Sequoia sempervirens. Next base: position 25,178 of record VDFB02185340.1, read on the forward strand.
CCCTTGAAATACGAACAAACCACATCAAGCCAACTGAGACTATCCATTGCATGAAGGAACCTTGGAGTTGAATGCATGATCTTTCTAGCAATCTTAGCATGCAGGAGATTTAGTGATTTAGTTCAAGAGAGGATAGAGTTGTCGTTGGTAACTTTATTTTGTGTTGGTGCGGTCACGAAAAACACATCAACAGACCCAACTGCATTTCTTGACAACCTTATGCATCTTCAATTGTATTTCATGCTGCAATAAAGAATGAAGTAGAGAAGAATTCACGACACACTTCTTTAGGTACCATTTCATCAAAGCAGCTACAATACACAACTAACCTTTCATGTAAAGGAAATACCGATATCTTTTTTGAAGTGTGCAAGGTTGTTTCTATGGGTTTAGTTGGATGTGCAAAACTAGTTGGTGGACAAACTTGCAAACTTTGGAAGTGCTGGTAATCAAGCTATATCAGTTGTTTTTAATGAAGTTATTATACCAACTACTTAAGATTCAAATTAGATATAATTCTGGTTTTTGTTGGATATGATGCACATGTTTTGGATCTATAATGCCCTAAATTTGCATGTAAGGAAAAAACACAACCATCAAAGTTTTTTGTAACAATAACGTATGAACACTATTAATATATCAACTATACACGAATATGGTGGTGATCTATATGTATTGGGTGATGTTGCTTGTGCAACATCACCATTGACATGTCACCCCAGAGCAAGGTGTGGAAGTGAATGTTGTCGGGTGTGCAAAGTCCATCGCACACACCCTGAAATGAAGATCGGGTCAGCTCTAGGACTAGATTACACGGCTTCAATAATACCATCCTTGGGAAGGAATTAGTGTTACTATCCCGATAAATAATGGGATCACTAATGATGTTTGCCTTGACAGATAAAACTAACCCCCCCGTTTATTTCAGGATGTTTATTAGTTTTAACATGGTATTGATTCTTGAACCAATGATAACACAACTTTGGGTGTTTGTTTTAACACAACTATTATTATTATTGATGTTACTTGTATGAGTACTATTAATACTATTATGAACGCCAATAATTCCCCTTTAATACTATTGGTAGTTAGAGATTCCCTTAATTATTTATATTATCACTTACTAGTATTAACATTATTCATAACTTTAATATTGAGATTACTCCCCATATTACTACTACTCATTTGACACCAATATTAATATTTCTCTGAATACTAATAATATTATTTATCATCAATTTTCATATTATTATCAATATTAATTGCAATATTAACATTACTCTTAATATTAACATTACCATTTATTATATATATTGACGTTATTAGATCATCATCGGTTCCATATTACTTGTTAGGATTATTATTTACTATATCAATATAACATTACAAGTAAGCTTAATATTGAGGATAATATTGGTTTCTACATATACACAAATCCTAACACTAACTTCCCGTTAATTATATACTAATTTATTTACCCATATGATATTAATGTTATTTCTCCTCAAAATCATTATAAGTAACCTTGAAATTATTATTATTAATTCACAATTATACCAATGTTAATAATATTAACCTAAGTTACCGGTTTGGTTCTAGGTTCGGGTTCGGGTTTGAGGGTTCGGTTCGTGGGTTTGGGATTTTTTTTTTGGGGGTTGGGTTTGTTTTGGGTTCGTTAATACAAAAAACATATAAAAATCAGAAATATATACATATTTGCAGCAGTAATTAAGTTCAAAATACACCACCATATTAATAGTCAAATAACATAGCAAAAATACAACACTTTCATAGTCAAATATTAAAATATTAGTGATACTTAGATGTCACGATATAAATTGAAGTTCAAATATAATAATGTCAAGTGTTTACAATCAGCCATTATTGATCATTGATCAATCATATGGGTCAAAAAGAATATCCTCATCAACATCCATATTAGATGCTACATGCTGTGGTAAATCAGTAGAACCACAAATAGCGTTAGTGGCACTCGCACAAGCACTGCCACTTGTATTGACACTAGCACCCTCATGCTCAGCAGCTGCCTTAGGTTCATAGTCATCATCGATATCAAGTGCAGCTAAGTGACTTGTGGAAGCATCCAAGTCAAGACGCTTTGGCTCAATATCCCTCCTCCTTGTGTCTCCTTTGCAGGAACTTTGTGTGTAATGAGGCACAAGTTTGAATGCACATGCACCAAGTCCTCTGCCTTTTTTGAATGTAGTCGATTGTGCTTTATTGAGTGGATGAAGGAGTATGTGCTCCAATTCCTCTCAAAAGAAGATGAACTAGCAACCTATTAAGACCAAATTAAATAGTTAAGAGTTACAAAATTTAACTAAATAAAATATAAATATAAATTAAAATTACAAAATATTAAACTTAAATTTAAAAGATAAAAGATTTTGACTATAAAACTTACTTGGGATAAAACTTTTATTGCAAGAGGTTGGAGGTGCGTGTTTTCTTGGCCATGGAAGTACCACCAACTATGAGTATCCACCCTATACTTGTCTCAAAGAGCATCAAGACCACAATCATTGGAGCATGTGAATCCCATGAACTCAGCCCTCACTAGATCATGTTGGTCACGATCACTGAAGAGTCTTTGAAGTGCTGCCTTGTACCCTTGAGCCACTTCAACATCTCTATATGGAGCAACTCTTGATGAAACAAAAAGTACCTCAACACTATAGTATTTGGGACTCAATGCAAAAGCAAGAAGATGCAACAGAGTGGTCATTTTGTTCCATCTCTCTACAATGATTTTATGTAGCTCTTTGAAGAACTTTTCTTTAGGATCTTCCTCTTTTGCATTGATGATGGTTTTCATCTTCTCAATCATTGAGTCAATGCCATCATATACTTCGCCCAAACAAGGTCTATCCATGTTAGTGTAACGAATCATGCTCAATATGGGCTCAATGAAACTGAGGAGATATTCAACACGATCCCACCAACTGTCATCTAGGATCATTTTCTTAACCTTAGTTGCCCTTTCAGTGCTAGATTGTCTCCATATGGACCGATTAGGGCTGATGACCATATTAGATAGTGCCTCATGAACCTTCACAAGTCATCTCAACACAATTGTGTTGGAGGTAAAATGAGTCTTAGCAACCTGTTTGAAAATCAAAATAAAATATAATTTAAATTTACAAAAATCAAAATTTAAAATTAAAAGAAAATTAAAAATATTGAGAATTAACTTACCTTCAACAACTCCAGTTTGGAGAATTGTCTAAATATGTCTTGTGACATATGGTGGTTGGTGACAAATATTTGGATGTTTTCGGCCTCAACATACACCTGTTTGATCCACTCAATTTTGGTTCCAATTTTTCGTAGCATTAGGTTGAGGAAGTGGACAACACAAGGTGTCCAAAAAATTTGTGAATACTTCTCCTCAACCAATAACCTAGCAGCCTTACAATTTTTTGCATTGTTAGTTACAACTTGCACAACATTTTGATGGCCCACTTCTTCAACATCTTGACAAAGGATGTTAGCAATAAATGCACCATCCTTCACTTGTCCTTCACAATCCAATGCTCTCAAAAACATTGCCCCGTCTAGGGGACACTGCTATAACATTGATCAATGGGCGTTTTTTTGCATCTTTCCATCCATTAGAAATGATGGTCACCCCTATTTTGATCCACAAATCCCTTATGGGCTTCAAAGAGTCTACTACATATTTCACCTCTTTATCTAACAAGGTGCAACACACCTTCTCAAAACCTAGACCCTTATACCCCTTTGGACCCTCATTAATAGATTTCACCATTTTTTGCCAGTATGGTGAGCGAACAACGTTGAATGCCAATCCATTGGCATAGACACATCTTGCTATGTGTTGATCAGCAATCTCTCTTGCCTCATTCTAAAATGAAGTTTCCAATGGTCACTTAGATCTTTTATTTGTAGAGGGCATGGTTTGCTCTTGAGGTATGTACATAAATGGATGGCTAACTATAGGTGGAAATTGAGAAGGCAGTGTAGGGGGCTTCATCACTCGAGATCCTTTCTTTAACAAAGAATGACTTGTTTTAAGATAGATTGTTGCTTGGTCTTATTTTTTTTGCTCAACAATATATCCCAATAGTATGGGTTTTGGAATGCCTTATTTATTTGGACTTGGACAAGCTTTGATACCTAGTCCAAGGATCCTGCACAAGTGCCCTTTCACTCGACTGTATGAGATCGAACATCTAACATTGCAATGACTACAAATCCAAACATATGCTCCACCACTTGGGAGTTGTTGAACCATTTCAACATATTTCCAAAGGGGAGAGTTTGGGTTTGTTTTGAAACGAGATTGGTTTGAGCTTGAGGAGGTAGAACTGGTTGCCATTGTAATACCTAAGGCACAACACATTTCATTTATTCAAAATTTCAAAGTATTGAAACTAAATAACTTAATTCATTTCAAAAAACTGAAAAAATTGAACGTGTGTTATAGACATTTAGAAGAATGAAAACAAAACAAAAACTTAAAAACAAAACAAAAGAGTTCATTTGTAAAAACAAATGTAAAAGAAAAACCAAAAAGCTTAAAAAAACCTACCTCTTTTGAAGAAATCTTTCCCTATGGTCTTCTTGGCAACAAACTAACACTTGCAAGTGCTTAGGAATAGCACAACAACCAATTTCGAACAATCGACGATCAACCTTCAAGTCTATTCAAGCTTGTGCAAGCAAGAAAAGAAGTTCAACAATGGAGGCAAAAAATCTTGTTTTTCATTCACAAATTGTTAAATGAGTATGTTTTTACCTATTTGATGTGTTAGGAGGCAAATATTAGGGTTGGGAGGAATATTTTAGTCTTTAAAAGTCAAAATAATATTAAAAGTTGCAAAAAAAGTCAAAATTCCGTAGATTGGGCGTGAAATTGCTTGGGTTCATGTAAGGACCGAAAGATTTCCATTCCATACAAAATACAGTAAATGAGTAACATTCATTTCAAGTAAGGAGATAGAGTTACATCCATAACATGAAATATACATTCATGACATGTATTGCATGAATTATCCACAAATGCTCAAGGAAATTTCATATAACATTATCAATGTAGATGCACCAATAACGGTGTTACAAATCATCTATTTCAATGATACAATAAGCAAGTTTACATAAATCTTATATTCATGAAATAAATTTACAATGTACAAATGGGCTATTCAAGCCATAAAGAAATAGTATAAGAGATATATCCATGACAAAGTAAATCTCTGATCCTCATCTAACTTGACTCCACTGGTCTTGTTGCGCTGAGGGCCAAGAGTGCGGTTAAGGTGCCTTTTCCACCCAACCACGAAGCACACAACTTCCTCGCGTTTCTTTGTATCTCGAAGAAATCCCCGACTGTGCATGAGGAGCCTAGCAACTTGGAACAACACAGTAGGAGGGAACTCTCGATACAAGCCTGATGCCTATATGTATTCCTATACTAAGAATAACATATTTCTTGCAACAGGAGGTGGCAGAGACCTACACAACATTTAGTTCTAGGCTTTTATTCCATCTATTTCAATGGTACATTGCTTGGCCAAGCATAAACAAAAATAAATGAAAGTTTTAGAAAAGGTAAAACTATCGTCTCTGTGGGTCCACCTTCGACATCTTGTCCCGGAAGTCTACTCATAATGCATAAATTCACATAAATCAGATAAATGCATAAACTCAAGCATTTTCTATGTAGCATTGGTATTAACATATAATATTCCAAAATTTCCATGTTTCCTTGTTCAAAAAATAAATTCCAGTTTATAATCCCATAAAATGCTTACGTCTTAACACAAACTTGCAACTTTCCAAAATTTACCATTTCACACAAATAGAAAACATCGCATTATTCATAGTTTTACCACAATTTGGTTTTCATAATGATAATTCATAGCCTTGCATGCATTTTAAGGGTAAAATAATTTCTGTAGAAAAATAACTACATTTAAAGAGAAATAAATTGTCATTCAGTAACAAAACATACTTGTAGGAATAATTGAGAAAAATTATTTATTACAAGAAAATGAGAGTTACTTTGATTTCAATCTAATATTTATAGTCATGGGTAAAACAGACAATTTCAATTACAGAATATGCATTACAAGAAAATAAACAATTATCATATGGAGATAATGTTGATAATTGTACTCTCGGGTCTCTATTTATATAATTGGCTATTTTTATACATAAGTTCTTAGTAATGCAACTCAGCAATAAATCATTCTAAATAGCATGGTTAAGTAAAATGGAAATAAAGGATCCTCTCTAATCAGCAATATATGCATAAAAATACATTACACTAAATCTGTGAACTAAGTCAATAGTTGCACAAAATTTTTACTAGCATACAACAGAAAAGTAAATTATTCCCAACTAAAATAAATCTATCCACTCCTAATTTTAAAACTTGATAGATTTCAACAAGAACAAATATACATATACATATTAGATTTAAAATATAATGTGTACGTATATTTATATTCATAAAATTATTCTAATTTGGAATAAAATACATATATATATATATATATATAAACAAACTCAGAATTTATTAATTCTTGCATAAAAAGAGGGTTCGGCTGGTTAGCCATTTTATAACAGAAAATTCTCCAACCACAACCAGGCATAAATATTGGATCATATAATTATATGTCTCATATGGTACATTTATATATATATATATATAGTTCACCCAAATAACTCGTGCCTCCTCTACTAAAATATGCTGATTCCATTTATTTGTAACTTAAAATCTTTCTAACAATCGTCGGATTCATTTCGGTTGTGCAGCCATATAAACTGGGTAAATGCATACGTATATATTATATATACCTGTTTAACTGCTATATATATATAAACCGGGTAAATGCATACGTATATATTATATATACCTGTTTAACTCCTATATATATATATATAGTTCACCCAAATAACTCGTGCCTCCTCTACTAAAATATGCTGATTCCATTTATTTGTAACTTAAAATCTTTCTAACAATCGTCGGATTCATTTCGGTTGTGCAGCCATATAAACTGGGTAAATGCATACGTATATATTATATATACCTGTTTAACTGCTATATATATATAAACCGGGTAAATGCATACGTATATATTATATATACCTGTTTAACTCCTATATATATATAAACTGGGTAAAGGCATACGTATATATTATATATACCTGTTTAACTGCATACGTATATTATATATATATGTATATATATATATATACGTATATATTATATATACCTGTTTAACTGCATACGTATATTATATATATAGCAGTTAAACAGGTATATATAATATATACGTATGCATTTACCCAGTTTATATGGCTGCACAACTGAAATGACTCCGACGATTGTTAGAAAGATTTTAAGTTACAAATAAATGGAATCTGCATATTTTAGTAGAGGAGGCACGAGTTATTTGGGTGAACGTCTCCCCCATAAAGGATACACACCAAAGTCATAAAGCAATTTAAATATTATAGAGGTTGATTAATAAACTTTTAATAAATCATGATAACTTTAATGAGTTCAAGCACGTTTTAAAAAGGAATAGCCATGGTTATTTATGCCGATACCCCCACACATGGGAGAAGGCGCTGCTTGGAAGGGCAGCGCCCCCTCCATAGGCTATGGCCTACTGAGGGCACTGGCCCCACAACACAACCCTTCCCCATGTGGGTAGGGCATGGCTGGGGCAATAACCACCCATCCTATGGCATAGCGGCTGTAAAAATAAATAGAAAAAAAATCTTAGATAAAATAAGCAGGCTGCGTTTAGAGTTTCGTATAAATTTCAATTCAGTATGCTCTTGAATATATGTATAAATATATTTACATGCATATATAGGTGAGAGTAGGCATATATATATATATATATATGCAGTCTCTAACAAGACTTTCTCAAAACAATATCGCACAAAAGAATCCAAATTCTGGGCATAGACATTCTATACAGAGAAATTATGAAAACTATATATATAATTATATAAAGAATTTTGTAAAGATTGTACAGATTTCACTAACAAGTTTTGCATAACAAATACTTCAAAATACAGAGGTTTTGTATAATGATTTTCAAAAGAATTAAATTCATGAACAACATAGGAACTCTTTTCTCAGATTATGGAATTTAAAAAAAAACAATAGTAGAGATTTTAAATACCTGGATAGTTTGCCTCCAACTGAAAATGTCCTCCTTTTACTTATTCTCCTATAGCTTTCCTTCCTTGCAATTTGTTTTCTGTATAGTCTTCCGTTCTTTCTTTCCCTGTACTTCTCTCCTTACTTCCTTATTTCTATTCTATTGAAAGTTAAAACATCTGATGGCAGCCATTTAGTTGCAATTGCAGAGCAAATTCAAAAACTGTGTTCAAGAACCGTTGTTTGTTTTCGTTAATCTTTTCTCTTTTAAAGTTTCTTTTCAGTTTCCCTCCAAAACCTAATCTTGAAAAGATAATCGATTAAAGAATTAAAATTTATTTCTTACATACTATTTTCTTGATAACTGAAAGAAAAACAATTTCATTTCAACCTTTGTATTTATTTTCTTGAAAGAGTTAGACAGTGTAATTTCCAATTTTGTAAAATAAAAGTAAATGTTTACTCTTAATGAAGAGTAAATAAGTATTTAACTGTAAAATAAAGATTTAACCCGAAGTAGCAACATTTAATTTTGAAAATAAAAATAATTGTTTAATTATTCAAACATAATCTTTTTCTATAAAATAGAGAAATATAATTAAACTATAATTAAAATTAATTCTTCTATTTAACTATCTTTCTTTTTATTTCCACTTCATAAAATTAAATAAACACTTAGAAAAACACACAATTATGCATCCAATTAGATTAAAACTACATGCATTTAAATGACACTATGTGCACGTGTGTGTTTGCGAGAATTCCGTTCCTACTATACCCCTCCAAGAAGCTAACCTTCTCTTCTTAGCCACACCCTTTGTCTTCGACGACCTGCATCTCAATACCCTCAGGCACACAATCAATAGATTAGTATCCACATAAAGATATAAATCAAAACATTAAAACTCATGAATTCTAATAACATTTTCCATTTTTCATCATATTCAAAATAAATTACATTCTAAGCATTCAACTTTTTTTAAATTAAAGCAACATTTCATATTTCATCACACCAAAAATACCATAGTATTCATTATGTATTCTATCACACACATCCAATCAAATGTCAAATCCACACAAAGCCAAAAACAAGGAGTATCAGAGTTCGAGATGTGACATCCATCCCCACTTGGAAGAGACATCGTCTCGATGTCTTATTACAAACATCCACACAATAGAGTCTAAAGTATCAGTGTATCATAAGTCTCAATATGCAGGAAAAGAAAAAGTAAACTAGAATCTCAAATGAGGAAATGATTTGTCAATGTCCTCAACATTCTCCCAGGTGGCATTATCCACTGAATATTGGTCCCACTGGACCCTATACTTAACGTTGTGCTCTTCCAGTATACTGACGGGGTCCACTAGCATCACTTCTGGGTCCTGTACCTACAAGGCACGCCGGTCAAGGATATGAGCAACATCTGGATGATAGGGCATAAGCACTGAAACATGAAAGACATTGTGGATCTGGGATGGAGCTGGTGGCAGAGCAAGCCTGTAAACAACTGGATTAATAACCTCCAAAATATCAAAGGGTCCAACAAATCTAGGGGCTAGCTTTGAGTTCTTGCCGAAAGAGATTGAACTCTTTTGCAGCCGAACTCTCAGAAAGACCTTGTCTCCCATAGAAAATTGTTTGAAAGTCCTGTTCTTATCTGCAAGACTCTTTTGTCGATTTGAAGCTTGTTTTAACTTTTCTTTGATGAGCTTCAATCTGATCTTCCATCTCCCTTAACATTTCAGGTCCAATCACAATCCGGTCCTCTACCCTATCCCAACTGATGGGTGTCCGACATTTATGACCATACAGAGCCTCAAAAGGTGCCATGCCCAAAGAGGCGTGATGGGAGTTATTGTATGCAAACTCCACTAAAGGTAAATATTCCTCCTACCTGTGCTGCTGATCCATACAATACATTCAGAGGAGATTCTCTACGACTTGATTCACCCTCTCTGACTGACCATCTGTCTGAGGAGGATATGTAAAGCTAAAATTCAGTTTGGTTCCTAGGGAAGAGTTTAGTGTAGTCCAAAATTTGGAAGTCGTCCGAGTGTCACGATCTGAAATGATCATCTTAGGCACTTCGAGCAATCGGAAAATCTCTTGCACAATTTTCTTGCCAAAACCATTGAACCATCCTTGAGATTCCCTAGAATGAAGTGGGCTACTTTTGTCAATTTGTTGACCACAACTAAGATGGTATCATGTCTATTCTTAGACATCGGCAACCCCTGAATAAAACCCATAGTTATCACTTGCCACTTATATTTTGGCACGCTATGTGGGTATAAAAATCCTGCCAGATGTACATGCTCAGCCTTGACTTGCTGGCACTTTAAGCATTGGGCTACAAATGCAGTTACATCTCTCTTGAGTCTTGGCCAGAAATATAATGGCCTTAGTCCCTCTATCATTTTATTAACACCGGGGTGCCTTGAATATAGTGCATTATGGAATTCCTCTAACACCAACTCTCTCAATCCTCTAGAATTAGGAATATACATACAACTTTGGAACCTCAAGAGTCCATTAGACTCAAACACATAACCCATAAACCTGCGATCCGAATGATCTTGCTCTAGGGCTTGTTTTACCCTTTCAAAATGCTCATCCCTTGGTAAGGCTTGAATTACCTGTTGCCTGAAATTGGATTTTATTGTAACCATGGCTGCAAGATGTCTTCTTCTACTCAAGGCATCTACTACCCTATTTTCCTTTCCTTTAATGTACTTGATGCCAAAGTCATACTCAAAAATTCCAACCATAGCCTCTGATGGCCATTTAGGTTGGGTTGAGTAAAGATATACTGCAATCTGGCATGATCTGTTTTTAACTCTTAGGGCTTTCCTAGGAGGTAGTTCCTCCACATATGTAGAGCATGTACTATGGCCGCTAACTCTAAATCATGTGGTGCATAGTTTAGTTCATGTTGTTTCAACTTTCTGGACTCATATGCCACCATTTGTCCTTCTTACATAAGGACTGCTCCTACACCATCCCTCGATGCATCTGTAATCATTGTGAAATGCCCATTCGGGTTAGGCACAACCAAAATAGGTGTAGAAGTGAGTTTCTCTTTGAGCAACTGAAAGGATTTTTCACATTTGTCACTCCACTTGAATTTCTTCCCTTTTCTTTGGAGTGTGGTAATGGGTGCTGCAATTGATGAGAACCCTTGGACAAACCTCTTGTAATAATCGGCAAGCCCCATGAAGCTACAAACTTCAAAAATATTTTGCAGTGCTAGCCACTCCAATATTGCCTTGATTTTATCCGGGTCCATGGCTATCCCATCTGCTGAAATGAAGTGCCCTAGATAGTGCACCTCAGACTGATAAAAGGTACATTTGGACATTTTTCCATATAACTTATGATCTCTTAGTCTCTGCAACACAATCCTCAAGTGCCTGTCATGCTCTTCCTTTGACTTAGAATATGTCAGGATATCATCAAGAAAGATTAAGACAAAATTATCCAAACAATCCTGAAAGACACTATTCATCAAATTCATGAAGGCTGCAGGGGCATTGGTTAGCCCAAACAGTAACAATGTAAATTAATGCTCGTATCTTGTCTTGAAAGCAATCTTGTGAATATCATCATCCTTTATCCTCAATTGATGGTACCTCGATCTCAGCTCAATTTTTGAGAATACCTTGGCATCTTTTAATTGATCAAACAAATCATCAATACAAGGGAGCATGCATTTGTTCTTGATAGTAACCTTGTTAAGCATCTTGTAATCAATGCATAACCTCAAGATCCCATCCTTCTTTTTCACAAATATAACAGGAGCTCCCCATGGCGAGACACTTGGCCTAATGAAACCTTGTTTCAACAACTCCTCCAATTGGTCCTTCAGTTCATATAACTCCATGGTGTTCATCTTGTATGGTGTTTTAGATAGAGGTTCCGCTCCAGGTAGGAAGTCTATAGAAAAGTCAAATACACGCTTAGGCGGTAGCTAAGTCAACTCATCAGGAAAAACATCTTGGAATTCTTTTAGAATGGGATGATCATTGATTGATGGCTTTGTCTCCTCAAGGCCCTTGACCTTTATTGCATAAATAGTGCATCCCTTTCAACTTGCCTTCTTTAACTGCATGGCAGAGACTTGCTTGAGCTCCAAAGGCCTTTTTACACCACAAATTTCAACATGATTTCCCTGATCATCAAGACACTTTACTATTTTCTCTTTGCAATCAACAAGGGCCTTATGTTCGGTAAGCCAATTTATCCCTAAAATTACATCATAAGACCACAAAGGTGATACATATAAATTGACCTGTGTTCTAAGACTAGGGAGTTCAAGTCCATTACAAGATAGGCATTGCTCCACCTTCCTCTCTACTTGGTTCCCATACTGAACTTTCCATGAATTTGCCATATAGCTCGGTTTAATAGATAGTCTAGATATAACATGAGGATCCACAAAACTATCAGTGGCACTTGTATCAATCAAAATAGAAATGGGGTATCCAAAGAGTTTACTCGATAGCTGGATAGGTGTAGCCTAATAATCGGCTTGGCGGTTATCAATTGCTGCATGAATATGATGCTAATCCCTGTTATTTTGCCTATTCACCCTCTGAGGGAACACATTGGCATAATGCTCACCACCACAAGTATAACAACCTCCACGAGGTGCCTTAGGCCTGTTATAGAAATCCCTAATGTTATTGTTGTTTTTATTATAATTAGCCTTCTTTTTGCTGCCTGATTCCCATCATTCTGATCCTGAGAATTATTGCCCCTTTTTAGATTTCTGATCTGCCTGCTATTACCGCCATGATTACCCTGATCGCCCTGATTACCCTGATTGCCCTGGTTACTCTGATTATCCTGATTGCTATTACCCTGGCGGTTTCCTTGGGGTTTCTTTTTGCCATATTTAGCATCTCTGCTTTTCCTGTTGTTTGCAACCTGTTGCATTTTATGTTCTTGCTTAAGTGCCAATTCAAAGGCTTCATCCATGGAAGCAGATCTATGCATGTCCTCCACCTCATTTCCAATTTGAGGCCTAAGCCCCATAATGAATTTTTGAATCCGAAACCTCTCATCATGCTGGTACTGGGGTACATACTTAAGCAAGTGAGAATTTCTCCCAATATTGTGTCACTGTCATTCCTTCTTGAATGAGTACCTAGAATTCTGTCATCTTTTTATCAAAATAGGACTATGGAAGCCACCTCTTTCTGAATATCTGCAAGAATCGCTCCCATGTTACCTTATCATGCAAAAATTGTCTATCAACCTTTTCATTCTTCCACCAAGTGGCAGCTTCACCGGTGGGTTGGTATGACCCCCATTTAGTCTTAGTTTCATCGGACAAATTCCGTAGGGAAAAATACCTTTCCATTTCTATGATCCAAGCTTCGGCTCCATCCCCAAAAGATTTGCCATCAAACTTTGGTGGCATGACCTTCTTGAGGTCGCTACCCAATTCTTCAGCTACCTTCCCTAGCTTACTTTGATTTCTTTCAGTCTTAGGGTTTTCTCCATTTGGTTCATCCCTATTGTTTTCACTTTCACCAAGATTCAACCCAGATGGCTCAGTCTGTCTTGCCTGTTCTAGGTTGTCGATCCTAGCCTCTTGTCTACTTAAAATGGCCAAAATCTGATTCAACTTATCATTGGGATCACCACGGGATCCTCCTCCTCGTTGATAGTATCTACCATCCATTAGGAGTTACCTTGAAAAAATATATCATCAAGCGTAATTAGGCATAGGTCCAAAAGTTGAACCTTGTTGCTCTGATACCAAAATGTAAGGACTGAAAGATTTCCATTCCATACAAAATACAGTAAATAAGTAACATTCATTTCAAGGAGATAGAGGTACATCCATAAATGAAATATTTATCCATAACATGTATTCCATGAATTATCCACAAATGCTCAAGGAAATTTCATATAACATTATCAATGTACATACACCAATAAGGGTGTTACAAATCATCTATTTCACTGATACAATAAGCAAATCATCTATTTCAATGATACAATAAGAAAGTTTACATAAATCTTATATGCATGAAATAAAGTTACAATGTACAAATGGGCTATGCAAGCCATAAAGAAATAGTATAAGAGATATATCTATGACAAAGTCAATGTTTACTTTTAATGAAGAGTAAATAGGTATTTAACTATAAATAAAGATTTAACCCAAAGTAGCAACATTTAATTTTGAAAATAAAAATAATTATTTAATAATTCAAACATAATTTTTTCTATAAAACAGAGAAATATAATTAAATTATAATTAAAATTAATTCTTCTATTTAATTATGTTTCTTTTAATTTCCACTTCATAAAATTAAATAACCACGTAGAAAAACACACAATTATGCATCCAATTAAATTAAAACTACATGCATTTAAATGACACTATGTGCATGTGTGTGTTTGCGAGAGTTCGTTCATACTGTACCCTTCTAAGAAGCTAAACTTCCCTCCTTAGCCACACCCTTGGTCTTCGACGACCTGCATCTCAATACCCTCAGACACGCAATCAATAGATTAGTATCCACATAAAGATATAAATCAAAACATTAAAACTCATGAATTCTAATAACTTTTTCCATTTTTCATCATATTCAAAATAAATTACATTCTAAGCATTCAACTTTTCTTAAATTAAAGCAACATTTCATATTTCATCACACCAAAAATACCATAGTATTCATTATGTATTCTATCACACACATCCAATCAAATGTCAAATCCACACAAAGCCAAAAAAAGGAGTATTAGAGTTCGAGACGTGACAGTTCGAGCCAGGTTTGATTTGGGCCCCTTAGGATTGAACCCACAATTTGTGGCTGGACCTTGTTTGGACCTAGTTCGGACCGGTCCAGAACCATGAGCTAGAGCTGAACCAAACCAGGATTAGGGGGCTAGGGGGGAAGAATCAGTAACTTAGATATTAACCATAATAAACGTTGATGTTGATTCATTTGATATTAATGTTATTAATGTCGATCTTTGCGGATATTAATATAGATGTGTTACTGTTAATATCCATGTTGCTAACATCCCTCTAAAAAGCAAATTTGAGCGATGAGTAGCCAAATATATAATTTTTTTATATTAATACCTATTAATATTGATATTATTCTTTAATATCGTCTAAACATATGTTTGCATATGCATATACGAATTTTATTTGTGTTACTTGAGGGCGAGATTAGTAGCACCCAAAATATTATATTGCAATTATAGATTTAGCTACGAATATTATTTTTAAGTATTATATATGTCAATTCACATCTGAAATTAACTATTACCCTTACCCGTACTATGGGTATTATTGTGACTAATACACCCATGCTCATTAATAGTATATAAAACTATCTGACGTTGGATTTATGGAACGAGCTGGAGCCATAATGTAAAGTATGGCAACAATGCACAAAGGCAAGAATTAACTTGGTGAATTCAAAACACCCACGGGTTGGTAATAGAGAGGGTTAAAAATTAAATTTTGTGAGAGTATTTACCATTGGTCGATCCTCCTAACCATATAGCTGTGGTTCCCAGTAGTTGTGCAAGGTTAAATTGTTGTTATAGCACTTGTGCTTATAATACTCAATCTTACCACATATTTATACTATATATTGTAAATAAATAGTCCACATGTAAATAGAAAAATAACCAAATGTTGATCAAAATGGACCCATACTTGAACACATGAAAATCTATGAATGTTATATGAAAAAACATAAATACATTCACGAAGAAGTGAAATAAATATTTTTTTTTTGTCGCAAATAAAATATCATAATTGCTCATTTAATAAAATAAGACAATCGTTTAAACAAGTATTCTTATCATAATGAAAAAATGTTGTTCTCATGTGTAAACTACGGTAGCAATATACAAGTATTGGAGTATTTCTCTTGTTAACCCCAAGTTTCTCAGATGGGGATGACAGGGGATGGTGGGACAAGTCCCCAAGTTTCTGATTTTTGAGGCTAATTTTGGGGATGGCAAGGGACGACTATATAAAAGTATAGGGAAAATTTTAAAAATATAGGGAAATTTTAAATATTCATATGATAACATGGATAAGGGATGCATAATATACATTTAGAACCTTAACATATAACATTTTTGTTCAACATTATGCCAATACTCAATATGCTTTCAAAATTAACATACATGAATCATGAAACAACCTCCAAGTTATAATTTATAAACTTGCATCAAAATGCCCAAAGGCTACATTGTTGCCATATAGTTTTAAAGTTTGATAGGAAAATCAAAATACAATATTGTTTATCAATAATGAATAAACAAAGAGCACTGCTGCCCCTAATCATCTCTCATAACCGCGTAAAAATCAGAGTCATCCTCTGAGTCACTACCACTGTGATGGTCTTGCTCAACCAACGGAACCCCAACCAAATCCTCAGCTGTCTCCTCATCATCTACCTAGGCCATGTCCTTGGGATCAATATCCTGCCGTAGAGCTGGAGTTTGTCGATACTCTGGAGTGTGCAGATCTTGAAGCTGAAGAGCACTATGAACGACCACTAGCTTCTCCACTCATCTAGAGGTAAGTCTATTCCTCTTGAGCGAGTGGATAAAGCTATACGTGGACCAATTCCTCTTTGTAGTAGAGGAACTGGCAACCTGTGCAAGAAGGAGAGTAGCGTCTTCAACTGCGGTGTATCCCTCCCATGATAGGTCCACCATCCAATAGGGTTCAATTGAGCTAATATAGCTCTATCCAACCTTGTTTGTGGTTTACTCAAGTTTGGGCCATTAAGATTTGCAAAGTCTAGGAATTGTGTCCAAAGTAGTGAAGCCTAGTCTGCTAGGTAAATCTTTTCAATGGCTCGTGTGAACACATCTAAAACCTCAGAGTCATTGCATGGAGGCACCCTACTAGCCCTTGGTGCATACCATTTCAGATTTAGAGCAAATACAGCCATACGAAGCGGGGTGTTCGTTGTATTCCTCCTCAACGTCACAATGGGCCTAATGTGTTGCTCATATAAATCCAAAGTGGGATCCTTTGTCGAAATAACTTGCTTGATCTTCCCAAACATACAGTCAAATGTCTCATATATCTCTCCAAGACTAGGAGAGTCTGTATCAACATTATCGGATGACATCTACATTAGGCGAGATGAAGGAGCAAATATGTCTGCAAAATGCAAATAAAAAGTTCAAAATAATTAGTTGACAAATGGCAAGTTAATTGACATGTTAGAAACTTCAAAAGTTGGAACATCGGACAATAAAATATTAAAATCATAAATTTAATATGAAATTCAGCCATCTAATATGTCTTACCACATTGGCCCACCAATTGTCATCAAGGATATTTTGTTTGATGGTCTTTCTTTGAGCAAAACTTGCATTAGGCCATCTAGTCGACTCTGCATTGACCATCATCAGTTGTAGAGGCTCATGCACCTCAAGCATCCTCTCCAACAAGATGAAGTATGTGGCATATCTACATTTATTGATTCAATGATTCATTACAACATAAAAATTTAAAACAAAATGAGATTATGAATACAAATTGAAAGTGAAACAAAATGAAGTAAGTGGCATACCTTTTCTCAACAAGTTTGAGAAACTCCTCCTTTGAAAATGTTCTGAAGAGAGCGAGGTGTGGTGATTGCAAATGAACATTTGAATATCTCTAGCTTCTGCCATCGTTTACTGCACCCAATCCAACTTCCCTACGTATTTCAATGCATTGTTCAATGCATGAACATAACATGGGGTCCAAAATATATGCCTATAAGAACCCTCCATCATCAACCCAGTCTATTTGCACACACGTGCTGAATCGGTGATCACTTGCACCACATTTGTAGCTCCAACCTCCTCTATGGCATCTTTCAAAATGGAAAACTGGAAGTCTACATCCTTAAGTCTCCCTGAACAATCTACGGTTCTAAGAAAATAAGAGCTAGCAGGGCATGTGACTATGGCATTGATGAGTGGCTAATGTCTAACATTAGTCCACCCATCCATCACTATAGAGCACCCCGTCCTCATCCATGTTTGCCTCATCTCCTCCATTAACACATTAACTTTGAAGTACTCTTTGTCTAGGAGGGTGGTGCGTAGCTTATGCTCTCCAAGGGGTATGAATGAAGGACCAATAGTGGCTATGTCTTTCACCATTTGTTTGAAACAAGAGGAACAAACCACATGAAATGGGATGGCATGGGCAAAAAAGAATTTGGCAATGGAAGATTCAGTGGCTTCTTGTGCTTGGTTATTAAACATGGACTCAACTGATGATGCCTTTCCACTACCACTCACCTTCCTCTTTCCTCTTGAGGGAACTCCGCTATTACCAACCCTAGAAGGAAGAGTAGGCATAGATGATTGTGAACTCGGGAAAGAAGGTGACCCACCTTGAACCCCACCATCCAACTCCATTTGAATTTTTTGGCACTCTAAAAATAGTTCATCTGTCAATGCAAGACACACTCTAACTCCATGGCCCACCTCACCCAAAAAGTAAGACCTAACTCTTGTGTAGCTGCCCCTAAATTCATTTTCACAAACATGGCAAAACCACACCCTATTTGTTACATCCCTTTTATCTTGAACATGATTATGACAAGGAAATTATGGTCGTTATGTTTCTTGCCTCCAAACAAACTCACGACTTTGAAAAGATATTCCAATCTTTTAAATAATTATCTAATTTCATTTTACATTACAATATGCATTTAAGAGGAGAACAATGATATATATATATATATAATTTAAGTTGACTTATTTTTATTATTATTTCTTATTATTTAATTAAGTGATAAACTGCCAAGGTTACGACTTCTATATAGCTATCTTACACTGACTCAAGGCTTGGTGATATTTTGATCCTTTATTAACTATGACCTCTCCTTGATGATATTTTCCTTTCCCTTAGGTTGTTGCAATCCTACAATCACTTGACAAAGCAATAGGGTTAGCCCGTTCTCGACATATATATATATATATTAAATATAAACTCATCAACACATTCATTTTTCACATATATAAGAAATTCGTACTTGCAGTTACAACATATAAATTAAAAATTCTTTTTCCCAATTTCACATTCTCATGAAAAGTAGTTTATCACTATGGTGTAGAGGTAACCTCTGCCACCTTGACCTCTTTTCTTGATCGAAACATTTAAGAAGAAGACATGCAGACTTATTTGGATAGTCTTGCTTTGGTCTTGGCTTTCTTTACTCAAACATTCACCTCTTGGAAGCAGGCTTCCTCATCATTTTGGCATTGGCATTCACATTCTTCTAGATTGGTATTCTTTGTTAGCTTGGGCAATCAATTTGTCTTGCTTTCATTCTCAAATTCACTTCTTCTGCAGCTCAAAATCCTCTCATTCTTTGTATTTGCATTCTACTTGCTTGATATCTTCAATCGGTATCCGCATTCGTTGGTCTTGTTCCTCATTTCCACTCTTTCTCTCCTCTCTTCTTATGGGCGTTCATATTGGGTGGCATTCTTGGTTTAACTTATTGTCAAGCATATAATAAAATCTACACCATCTTGTTCAAGCTCCAGTTTTAGGTGGGAAAAAATTGATTTCTAGAGTAAGCCGTCTTGAAACTCATCTGACCAACAAAAAATGTCGGAGGCATTGTCGCCATATCTAGTTCGTGGAGGGAAGAGTCCAAAGTTATATTGAGCTTCATACCTGTAACAGGGCACGTGAGATAAAAATCTCTCTTCTTGCTTATTTGTTATTTATGAATAGCTCAATAAAACCAATAGTGGTTTCGCCATGATTTGTAGTGCGGACTTTTAATTCTCGTTCTGTGAAAGTTATCTTGAGATTGAATCTTGAATGATCTCTGTGCCGTTCTATTGAATTCTTTTTCCCTATTGGTTATGAGTTTGTTGTGATGCTGGCCTTGCAACTGCTATGCTCTTTGTATTCTCTTCTTCTCTATAAAACTCAAAGCCAACTCTTTACCCTGCACTTTAGTTTCGAACCTGGTTGGGACTATTGATCTTTAAAATCTAGTGCCCTGTTGTGAGTTCTTAAACTTCTATCAAGAGTATATTGCGTTACTCTTCTCTCTGCATAATTTGAAACACATCATGCTCAGTTGTTTCCAGTTTTTGAATCGGGTTTGACCCCTAAGCTTTTCATATGTCTTTTAGAAGAAATTAAATATGTAGATGTTAAGCTAAAGAACTCTTCTTCATCGATTAAACTGTTATACTATCCCTTGAGAATATGAAATGAACCAATTAACCTTGAATGTGGGTCAAAATATGAGACGAGTCAATATTTATATATATACTCAGATGTTAACGAAATATTGCCGAGCAAGGGTGAGAGTGTTGATAGCATGAGATAAGTGCTCTTTATTGATAAAAAATCCTTAGCCAAGGTTATGATGCTTAGTTTAAGCATTTGTCAGCTATGAAGAACTAGATATACCCCTGGTTAGAATGGTCTTTCTAGTGAGGAGTAAC
>VDFB02185341.1:0-11273 GCA_007258455.2 Sequoia sempervirens
TATTTGCAAAGGCTTAAGTGGTCTACCTCACCATCCCACTGTCCGCAGTCTCAATATGGCCTCTAGATAAAGGACATCATTATGTCAATCTGATGCTGCCACCAACCTGTCTCACCCATCCGAGTCTGTTGTAAGGCACCAGTGTAGTAAGAAGCATAGGGCATACTGTCGGCCAACTGTGGTCTCTCAATCGATGGATGAAATATGGATATGTGCTCCTAGGCCCATATCATCATCAACGTAGTCCCACATGAGATGCTCTCTCCTCTCCTATAGGCAATATCATGCAGCTGATGGTAGAGTGTCCCCAGTAAGCAAGGACCCCAAGCATAAATGGTCCTGTCTCTTCTCATGCCAACCAGGACGTCTCCCCAGCCAATAGGAAATCCGTGTCCTCGACGATTGGGAATCAAGATCCCCCTAATCAAAGTCACAAGGAATGCATCAAAGTGACCATAGTGATCTGCCATGAACTCCCACCTGATCTCATAACCTTGGATTCCCAATCTTGCACCCTGATCTTGGTAGTACACTTAGAAGGTTTGCTCGCCATGCCGAGGATCGTAGATGATCCACTCCTCCTAGATCAACACTCGCAGAATCTGGTAGATGTCCTCTAGAGTAGCCTCACCTGTCGGCAGGTGGAACAAGCAAGTCTCTGAATGCCAATGCTCACATAGCATAGTTAGTAATCCCCTGTTCGCCTGAATGGCAAGCATGTAGGCAACGTAGAACAAACCTAGTCGTATCAATCGGCGCTACTCTCGCGGGCTCAACTAGTTGGCAAACCAAAATGTGGTCAGTTTGCTCTCTCACGTGTAGATAGGGGCCAGATGCCTCTGCAAAAAGTTGAACAATATATCAGTACTTTCTAGACAACTATCAGCATCATCAAAAGAATTAACAGTTTCACAAGTATCACATTTGGGCTCAATAAAAGAAAAGAAAAGAAATCAAATGCGTCGCATTATTTCAGTTGCATTGCAAATATTCGAATGCGTCTCTCAAATCATCAACTGTGTCACAACATGATAGTTGTGTCGCTCGGTTTCCCAATTGCGTCGCATTATGGCAATTGCGTCATGAATTTTGGCAATTGCGACACAGGATGGCGAATGCGTCGCTAAAATGTGCAATTACGGCACAAAATGACACTTGCGGCATTTCAATACTCATATGAGATTCGGTTAGGCGAATGCGTCGCAGTTTTTATCAAATGTGTCATAGCGCCTCACCCACCCTACAATTAGCTAGTCATTCGCATTGCAACGCATCATATGCGTCGAACATGCAGATGATTATGGCTTACGCGAACGCAGTTGCGTCGCAGCGTAATTGTTCTTTGCCCTAGAAACTTAAATTTGGCATGCAAAACAAAAAAAATTACAAAGCAAGACAAGGGTACATACCATGAGCTCTGAGCCCTCGGCCGCTTTGAATGTCAAATGCGATCTCACCATGATGCTCTATCAGTGGAATTACCATCCTCGTTGCGCTCCTTTTTGCTCTAGGCTCTCGAAGTTTGCAAAGTAAATAGTAGAAATGAATTGACTTTTACCCCTTTGTCAACCTATTTATAAAGTCAAAATGACATTTCTAAAACAAGGTTATTACTAGAGGCTCATTTGACCAGCTTTGACTTCCTCGTTAGTTGCTTTAAACATTTAAGAATTCAAAACCGACTGCGCCATTGTTTTTCTGGTCATCGAATTGATTTATCGAGGACCCTTTACAAATTTTTCTATCGCCGACCCAAAATTTAAAAAATTTCCTGAGGGGGCAATGATACTCCGTGTACTTTACTGGGGCATATTTTTGACTTATTTTCTTTGTCACAATGCGACATGCTACATTATGACAAAGAGGGGAAAAATGTAGACACTAAAAATGACCTAGGCCTGCAAGCTTCATTTTTACCACTTTCTTCCTAGCATAATTAAACATTTAATTATGTCCTTGGTCCACTTGGACTATTAATTAAATAATTCATAATTATTTAATTAATTCATATCTTTATTTCTTCATGATTATTAAATAAATAAATTTTATTTATTTATTAAATATGCCATTAATTGTCTAAGTCTTCCCTTAATTGAATAAATTTCTTAATTTATTTAATTACCCTTTGTCATTTATTTTTTCTTGATTATTAAGTAAATAAATTTTATTTATTTATTTAATATGTCACTAACTGTCATAATTAAATGAATTGATTAATTTATTTAATTAATTAATCTTGTCTACTAAATTAAATAATTATATTTAATTATTTAATTGTCAAAATTAATATTCCTCTCATTTTAAATAAATAAAATTATTTAAAATGTCATCACAATCTTAACTGTCAGTCCACTTTGGTAAATAATCTGAAAAAGATTATTTATTGTCTCACAAAATCATTATTTTGAATTAATTTAATTCAAAATGGTAACTAATCTTCCAAAAATTAAGTAATCGGGCAGATTCTTGATTTTCCAAATCTAATCTTTAGTCCAACTCTTATCTTCTTGATTTTCCGAATCTCACAAATCAGGTAGTCTTTATCTTCTTGATTGTCGAAAATCTTTATTTTCTAATTAATTTATCTCATTTATTCTCCACCACCGATTTGATTATCTGAGATATTATCTTGACCGTTCGATTAATGAATTTTCCTTAACCCTAATTAGGGATTCTCATATTTAATCTGGACCTCTCATTTTAGGCCTTAGTCATGAATAAATCTCACCCGTCCATTCAAAATGACATTTTCTATAAAATGCCATTTTCCTCTCACTTTTTGATTACACGCATTCGCTTTAGACACTCTTGCACTTGCACACTTAGGCTTCTCATTACAATTATAGTCTTTTTATTTGATCAAATCTTAGTATGTTTAGACATTGGCAATCATAG
Organism: Sequoia sempervirens; assembly: GCA_007258455.2. NCBI lineage: Eukaryota > Viridiplantae > Streptophyta > Pinopsida > Cupressales > Cupressaceae > Sequoia > Sequoia sempervirens. The sequence continues at coordinate 2,896 of VDFB02185341.1, forward strand.
TCATAGGCATAGGCATTTAGGCATAGGCTTTAGACATTTTATGCAAATCCTTCAAAGCTTGGTGTAGGACATAGGCATATCTTTATAGATTGCTTGCATGAAGAATTTGAGGGCAAAGTGTTATCCAACAAGCAAGAAGGTACTATGGAGGTAATCATGGAGAACTCAATTTACAGGTATAACTATTTATTGTTTAAATTCCTTTGTACTCAATAGGTCTTTGGGTTTTTGTCTTTTATATTGATTTGATTGATCTAATCTAAACCTTAGAAAATTACCCTCAGTCACTCAAATGTATTTACATTTAACTAAACTATTAATTCAATTACCTTGATTTGACTCATTATACAAATGGCGGTCTTTGAGGAAGATCAAGTGTTTTAGTATATGACATGATAAAAGGTGCCCCATCACTCACATCTCGAGTACACTACAAAAGAAAAATAAGATAAAGATATAAATTATTATGTGTTTAATTAATCACAATTTAAATGATATGCATACAATAACAATTTTTTACATGTACAAAAAATTATACCATGTTTAGGTCAAATTCAATGGCCAAAAGAGTACCTTTTCATTCCCAATTAAATATACATTAGTAAGGTATTATTTTTTATAATAATTTTAAATGAAATGCACTATGAAATAAATTTAAGTTTTACATATACATAAGATTGTTGTTGTTGCTCCTCATCTCCAGCTGTGGATGGATCTCCATTTGTTCTTCCCTCACACATCTCTCTGTATGTAGTACGCATTGCTACCTCATCTCCTCTAAGTGTCACACCATGCATCTCATACTCAACTATGTCTAGAGGAGGCTTAATAGTATCTCCCATAGGACCTAAACACATATGATTGCACATACTACAATGATGAGGCACACAAATATGTCTAGATGTCAAAGCTCCACCAACATCAAATAAACCACCAGGATTATCACTATCATGTAGCTAGGAAAATTGTGAAGATTGTGTAACCAAATGGCTAATCAAAGAGTGTATAGCCAAGAGACTATGCATTGTTGCATTTGCAACAATGTCTAGATGGGCTACTCAAGGTGGGGGAGGAATACGAGGAGGGGAACATATGGTACTTGCATTTGACACATTGCCCTAGATATATCTTGGGGCATTCCCATACCTACTCCCTGAAAATGTCTAAAATCAAAATAATTCATATGTTTTCCTAAAATAAACTCCACATATAATTTGAAAAGAAAATAAAGAGGGGCATCAAGATTTTTGTTGGGTGGTTTATCAAACATCATTCAATAATGATCCAAAAAAATTCTTGTTATTCCCCCATGTGTTCACCATTTTATAGAAAATTTGGGTTTATGTAAAGCAATAGGTTGTCTAGTTTTTGGATTCACAAAATATTGGTCTATTTTGGCTTTAGATGTTTCTAATTTCTTAACCTCATCATAGCTCAAACTGTTACTGATGGGAAAGGTCATTGATGTCACAACTTGCATCATTTAATTACTTCTTTTATTGAACTAGGTGTGTCTCAAAGCAATATGCGATAATGATAGTTGTCACAAATTCTTTTTGGGGGGTTTGCATTGTAACAACAACTGTAGGTATCATTTTTCCTACTTTAGTAGCTTTCAAGAGCTCTTGGGAGCTCTTTAGGAGCTAAACTGTAGCGACTGATTCCTAAGATTTAAATCTATTTTAACTCCTAATTTAAAATTCTACTGACTTAATTATGACTTTATTGACTTTGATTTAGACCAATTCATGGAGACATTTAATGATTACTTTGATGCTTAATCTAAAATGTGAAATTCCAAATTAATTCTATTTTGCTTTAAAAGAAATCCATAGCTTAATTGCTAGAAAGTAAATGCTAATTTAAGAGCATAAATGAATTGCAGGAAAATGGCAATTATTCTAAAAAGAATAAAGACTAATCTCCATGAACAGATTTTGAAAAGACTTCAACTCCATCTTTCCATAAATTCCTAACATTGATTTAATGAAGCTTAACAGAAAAATGTTAATTCTAACTGATTCAGACAACATCTAAACCTAATTTATTAAAGAAACTTGTTCAACAATTCTAATGGTTCTATTTAACATTTCTAATAAACAAATCTAAACATTCAAACTATTTGATCTTAACCATAATAAATTGAAACTTTGAAATGCAATTGTAAACAAAAGTGATTGTCTGATCTTAGCAATTACCAAGATAGAAGATGATTTTAACAATTGAACAATTCAAATTCAGTTTCTACTATAGATTTTTAATATCAGAAAATAACAACACTTAACAAAAATACCATAAGATCGTTCCAAAGGTTGAGCAGGCCTTGCTCTTCCTCAGGTAAGATCCTTCAACACAGTGAATTAATTAACTTCTTGCTTCCTTTCTCATTGATCAAAAGTAGAGCACAGAACAATGTATTACTTTGTGATTAAAGAAAAATTCTAATTGCAAATTATCTAACTCCTAACTAAGACTGAAATGTGGATATTTATAAAATATCCTTATTAGCTTCTAACATGGAACTAACTACCAAAACTTAAGGTGACTAACTACAGATTCAAAATGAAACTAAAAATAGAACTGATGTTGACTGAAGGAGGACTATGCGAACTACGCCAAATTGGTGCTGGAAGTAAAAGTTCCTCAACCGACTATGAAGAAGTCAATTCAGAGTTGGAGTGACTCATCATCCAGTAGGGCCTATCTATGGCATAGTCATTCCTCATGATTAGATGAGAATTTAATCATCTCATCAACCTTTAAGATACCCTTATAAAAAGAGCAACAATCAAGGTAATAAAGATTAATGCAGCATAATCATCTCATTCAAATTCATCATAAAGCAACACATTTAACATAAGCTATCACTTCCAAAATATCTGCTAATTTAGCTAAACATAAAGTAAAATAAGAAAATATGTTAATCTATTGTCTACCACTAGTCATGTCAATTAGCAATAAAAACAAGTCTTTTTAAACATAAAAATCCTTAAATGAAAGTATTTTATATCTCCCATCATTTTCTCCCCAACTTGTTTTGGACCATGTCCTCATGGTTCATCATTCAGAACTATGGTGTTCTCTCTCTATCTCTCTCTGTTTAGTGCTTCCATCCAAATGCAGCAGTCAAAAACACCCTCTCTGTATTGTGCCGATAATTTGGTATTAAGTGCATAGCCATAGTTTTCTCTTAAGTTTTCAATCCACATCCTCATTACTGGAGCTGGTACATTTGTAATTTCCTTTAGCTTTGGTGTTGGCATTATAATAATTGGCATTTTGAATCTCATGCCTATCCAGAATTCTTTCAACTGTTGGATTAGAGTGATGACATGTCTAACTCTGACTAAACTCCAACTGATATTATTCAGACTAATTGGCTCCCTTCTCTTGACTGATTCTGGAATAAGCTGGTACCTCTCTTCATAGGACTGTAATGCTAATGGTGGGAGTGTTGCTTCCACATTCTAGAATGATGCAATGCTATCAAACAAATTTGAAACATAGAGGGGATTAACATCATTTAACCTGACAACTAATCTTATAGCTTTGATATATAATTTAGCATGGGGATTTTCAGGTTTCATTGGCAATCCATATTTTCTTTGAGCTGCTTTGTACTTATTCATTCTATTTGACCAATTTTCCTAGTTTTGCATTAAAGAAATAAATGATCTAATATGAAGCTCACCGACATATATATTCAACATTGTGTCATAATTATCTCCCATTAAAAACCCATGTTGGTAGAATTCACACATTAAATTTTGGATGTCAGGATGGCTATTGAAGTAATCTAAGGAAATCATGATCTTCATTATAATCTAGATTCTTTCCCAGAATTAACTAATTTATTTTCCATTCTAAAATTTTTTCTCTAAGAAACAAAGAATATGTTACAGTTAGTCTTCTCATGGAAAGCATGGTGGAACTGACTTTTTCCACTTGTTCAAGTCTTCTCTAAATCTCATTCTTTTCTTTTCCTGTTAAATTTTGTATCTGCTCTTTCAACACTTTGTTTTCCTCCTTATATATGAAAACTGCCAAAGAATGGTATTGAGGTTGAACTGGAGTTGGTTGCATAGGAGGAGTGGAAGGAATATGAGGGATAACTGATAGTAATGCAAGCCTACATGGAGGAGTGGAGGAAGTAGAGGCTTCTTGTGCATAGAACTACATGGATTGCTACTTTAATTCTTCTTCTTTCCATTGCAACTCTTCCTTCAATTTTGAAATTTCCTCTGCACTTACTAATCTTGCATATTGGCTTGTTGCAGGGCATCCTCTATTTTACTTAACTATTCTTTAATCCTTACCTCAATTTTCTCAACTTTCCTTTCCATTGCTTGATTTTTGTAGACTAATTATTTCAATTCTTCTTCTTTTCTTCTTAAGTTTTCTTCAAAGAATTGCACATTTCTTCTTTCCTATTCTAATTCGGCCTCTAGGCGAGACATTTTCATTATTCTTAGAATTCCTCAGTCTCTAATTCTTTTGTATTCAATTCTTCTTGGGGTCCCTCTTCTTCAATTAAAGGTTCTTCCCCTTCCTCTTCTCATGTTGTGGTGAAGGTATGGGGGATTTCATAGTCTCTTCTTGTTCAAATTCTTTAGAGGCCTCTTGCTCTTCAAATTGTGTGCCAAACTCTTTAGCAGAGTCGTAGACTTCAAAAATAGGGTTATCTTCAGGAGTTGACATTGGGTTTTCAGGGGGACTTTGAGGTCTCTTAGGATATTGTATAAGGGTATGGGTATCTTCATGTTCAGGAGATTTTACAAGGCTTCCAAAAATAGGGGTTTGACTTATAGGTGCCTCTTCAAGAGTGGACACTACAGTTTTAGTAGGCCTAGGGTTTTCCTCTTATACTTCTTGTCTCCTTTTTGACCTAGTATGGGTTACCCTAGATATCTTTGGAAATTTTCTTTTTCCCCTTTTCTTGGAAGATTCTCCTTCATTTTTGTCTTTTTGGTTGAGGGTCCCCTTGTGGGTCTCCCTTTTTGCTTTCCTACAGGCACAAAAAAAATTTCTAACCAGCCCTGCTTCCCAGTTTCTTTTTTTAAGAAATGGTATTTAATTATGAAATTTATCAACCCCTAGTATTTCATAGAAGATTCCCCCCTAGCTTTTAATCTCAAAATCATGGAAGAAATTTTCTAAAATAACAATGTTGGCAAATTTATCCTAGTTGAAGGTTTTGTCTGACCATACCTTAAATGTAGTAAAAGTTTGCACTCTTGGACCCAGTATTGTACCATAATACCCATCGCAAGTGAAGAACTTCATAAGCTAAGTCACAACAGTCCTCCATGGCTTGTCCAAACTGTTACGAGCTATGCCACGTTGGTCTCCCTTATGCATTTGTATCTCTGGCCTTCTTTTCAATTCTTGGTGAAATGCAGCCACTAATTCCTCAAACTTAACTCGGCCTTTGTTAACTGGTTTTCCTTCATTCAGAATTCCAAAAATTTCACTTATAATTTCTGGTGTGACTTCTATTACTTCTCCCCTTACCCTGGTGACATTTATGTCAAAGTTTTTCACAAATTCCCTAACCATTTATGGTTGGAAGCCTTCATACTGCATCACAAAATTTAGCCACCCAACTTCTTCAAACAATCTTCTGGTCTCTAAATCAAGATTGAAGTTCTCTGGTTCAAAATTTCTCTTATTCCCCATCTTTCTCTATCAAAAATGGTGGACTTAATTGGTGGACTTCAACTGGCAGTCAGAATTACTTGCTAAAAAGGATATGGAGTAATTTGTTTCTTGATTTGGGAGTAGCCAATTTTGAAAATGACATAACATGCCATTAATTGCCTGCATTTAATTCCTTTACTGCTCCAGACAATTCGCATGCCACAACTTGAAACTTTCAATTTAATTTGCAAGGTTGGCAGCATTTGTTACACATGTCATCATGTGCTTGGGAGTATTTTGTAAAGAAAACCGAATCATGAAGAGATTTGTTGTCCTCAACTGACATCATCCATGTCACATCATTCCTTATTCTGACAATCCACCGCTTTTTGAAATGATTAAAAGTGGAACTATTGTTATCATTAAATTAACATTGTGGCAGAGATGTTAAGATTCATAAATATTTACCTATTTTAAATTAGTCTAACTACCTTAGAAAATAATTTTGAAAACAATATTCACATTAAATGCACACCTTAATTTATTTTGAGCTTTTGAGTTCTTCAGGAGCCTTCAAGAGTTCATCAGGAGTCTTCAGGAGCTCTTAGAAGCTTGGAATTTCAGGAGTCTTCAGGTGCTTTCGAACAAAGATGAAGGCTTCAGAGTCTTCAATCTTCAATATTTTCAGGAGCCTTCAAGAGATTTTGAGGGGTTCTTCAGGAGCCTTCAAGAGCTTGCAGAAGTTAACTTAGACCACCATTTCTGGTTTTCAGTCATCAAAATTATTATTATTATTTTTATTTTATTTTTCTGAAAGTAAACTGTCATTTGTTGGTTTTCAATTTACTTCCATTTTTCTCAAGGTAACCACCAATTGTTGGTTTTCAATTTACCTTGTTTATTTGTGCCTTCTTCTAAGGTTCAAAGATCTTCTCTCATGGAAGAGATATCTTCCATGAGAAAATGTTCAATTCTGTGTTGCACTTCATCTAGAAATTCCTCCTTTGTTTTGGCTTATGGTAAGTTTTCAGTCGATGACCATTAACTAACATGACTCTTTTCTCCCCATCAATTAGAACTAACTGGACCACTCCATTCTTGAACACTTGTTGTATCTCATAAGGTCCCAACCATCTGGTATGGAACTTTCCTTTAAACTCTTCAAATCTAAAGTCAAATAATAGCACCCAATCTCCCTTTCTGAACTATCTAGACACAATATGTTTATCGTGCCATTCCTTTGATTTTGAATCACTTCTGTATGCTGAAGTGTTTCCATTCTCATTTCATCAAGTTTATTAAGCTGCAAAATCCTGCTTTTCTTTGCTTCTAGCAGGTTAATTCCAACTTCTACTTTTGTCTTCAATGTTTTCAACTCAAATTCAATTAGCATGACTGGTTTCTTTCCATACACAAGTTCATATGGGGAGAACCCAATCGTTGTTTTCCACGTGGTGTTATAGGCCCAGACTGCTTCATCTAGCCTATCTACCCAATTTTTTTTCTTCAAAGAAACTATTTTTGTTAGAATATTCTCCAATTGTCTATTTGTGACCTCTACTTGTCCATTCACCTGTGGGTGATAAGGCCAATATTTTCTGAGTTATTTGGTACCTCTATAAAAATGCTTCCATCATTGCTGACACAAATTGTGATCCCTGATCTAAAACAATTTCTCTGGGTGCACCAAACCATTGGAAAATTTTCTTGTACAGAAAGTCCACAACTTTATCTTCTTTTGTTGTTGGTAGTGCCTTCACCTCAGCCCATTTTGTTGCATAATCGGTACAAACAAGGATATATCTCCGACCCCTAGAAGGTGGATATATTGGTCCCACAAAGTCGATGCCCCACTTTTCAAATGGTTCTAGAGCTATTCGTGGCTGCATTGGCATCTCCATGGTTGTTGTAGGCTTCCCCATTCTTTGGCACTCATCATAGTGTCTGACAAAGAATGTTGCATCTTTTGTCATTGTTGGCCAAAATTAGCCAGCCCCCAAGATTTTTTGAACTGTTCTTACAATTGAAAAGTGTCCTCCTTTAGGTTCATGATGGCAGGCATGCACTCCATCATAAACTTCCAATTATGTTACACATATGCATAAAACATAGTCAGGACATAATTTAAATAGAAGACCATTAATCCATTGAAATCTAAAACTTTCATGGATTAACCTCTTTTTTTGCTTATTACTGAATTGACTTGGACATTTCCCTATAACAAGATAATTTTCCAAATCAGCAAACCATGGTGGATGAACTGATATAGCAAATAAGTGTTCTTTTGGAAATGCATCATCCATTGGTTCTTGGTTATCCTATAAAACAATTCTGGAAAGAAAGTCAACAACAACATTGTCCTTTACAGGCTTATCAATGATAGTTACATCAAATTCTTGTAATAAAAGTAACCATCTGATAATGTGTCCACCTACCACTGTTGTATTCATTAGATATCTGATTGTAGCATGGTCCGTATGTATGTAAATTTTATAGCCTGTAATATAATGTCTGAATTTATTTATTGCATATACTACAACTAAAAATTCCTTTTATGTTGTGTAGTTTCTTTCAGTAGGATTTAAGTTTTTGCTAACATAGTAAATTGCATGCATGGCATCGTTTTCATCTTTTTGTCCTAATACTGCACCAATGGAAAAATTAGATGCATCTGCATGTATTTGAAAAGGTTCTCCCCAAACTGGTCCTTTGATAATGGGTGAAGTTGTCAGAGCCATCTT
>VDFB02185342.1:0-10339 GCA_007258455.2 Sequoia sempervirens
ATATCCAATGTTCATACACACTAACCACACAACAATAAAGTATGTAATAAACAAACCATTGGTTGGTGATAGGCTTGTAAGGTGGTTACTATTGCTTTAGGAATTTGACATCACCATTGTGGAAAAGCCAGGAAAAGAAAATATAGTGGCAACTTTTCTATTTAGACTACCAACCAAATCAGAAGATGTTATTGATGATACATTCCTAGATGAGAATTTATTTGCTTTATCTCTACATACACCTTGGTTTGTAAACATTGCCAACTATCTAGTAGCAGGGAAAACACCACCTCATTTCTACCCAAGAGAAAAGAGACAATTGGTTCAAAAGGGTTTTCCCTACTCTTGGATAGCTGGATACTTATTTTACACATGCCCATTTGAATAAAAATTTGAGGATATATATTAGAGAAGATGAAGTATATGACATTCTCAAAGCATGCCATGATGAAACCTTGGGGGATAATTTGGAACAAAGAGAAAAACTCTTAATATTCTCACCACTGGCTATTACTGGCAACCTCTTCATAAGTATGCAATGAAATACACAAGGGGATGTGATAGGTGTTAGAGAATGGGAAGACCAACAAAATCATATGAAATTCCATTGCAACCACAATTATCAATAACACCATTTGATAAGTGGGGATTAGATTTTATTGGCCAAACATCACCAACATCTAACAACAAGGAGTACATACTGGTATGCACAAATTACCTTACCAAGTTGGTGGAGATTAAGGCTTTAAAATTTTCTAGGAATAGTAATGTGGTAAAGTTTCTCTATAAGGACATATTTACAAGATATGGAGTCCCAAGGGAAATTTTCATAGATCAAGGACCCTAGTTTACATCAAAGGTGATCACAAATTTGGTTCAAGAATATGAGATCAAACATAGGAAGTTCAAACCTTACCATCCTCAAGCTAATAGACAAGTGGAAGCCACAAATAGGGAGATTGAAAAAATTCTAACAAAGACAATACAAAGTCATAGGAAAGATTGGCCAACCAGATTGCCTGAGGCAGTTTGGGCCTATAGGACAACTCGAAAAACCACAATAGGGTTTACACCATATGAATTGGTGTATGGAAATAAATTAACACTTCCTATTGAATTTGAATACAAGAATTTGAGAACAACTATTCAATTGGGCATGGAATTATCAACATCACAACATGAGAGATTATACAACCTTAGTGCACTTGATGAAATTAGGATGTTGGCAATACACCAAATTGAAGTTGTTCAAAATCAAAGAATCAAATGACATGATTATTTCATCAAAACCAAGGAATTCAATGTAGGTGACCGGGCTCTACTCTATGACTCAAGATATTAGGAATACAAGGGAAAATTACAAACAAGGTGGCTTGGTCCTTATGAAATCAAGTGTTTCCCAATGGTTCCATACAAGTGCATATAATTGATGAAGACAAGTTCTCCTTATTGGTTAATAGACATAGGCTAAAGCTATACTAGAAACCACTGTAGAAGGATGACTTCCTTCTTTCATAATTCAAAAAATTGAGCCTTCAATTGACAATTTAACTGCAACAACTACAATTCTACACATGAATCAATAAAGAAGCTACCCAACTCACCTAATGCTATTATACATGTATGATATCTAACACAACTCACAGAGCACAGACTGCACACAATGACAAGCAACAACAATCATTTTCAACAACAGTTAGTGAAGTTGTAGGGACTTGTAGCAACATGCCTGAAGGTGACAATATTTAGAAAGGGACCTATTATTGGAGGCACCATAGCAATTTTTTGAGAATAAATTCAAAAATCCCTATTGAATTAATTGCATATCTCTAATTTCCACCTCCATAATTCTGCACATGCAACCTAAACACATCCTAACATGTAGCACTTCCATCACATTTTTTACCTACTATGTATCATACATTTTATCCCACATCCCATCTACTATACATCCCGTAGCCTTTCCAAACCATCATTTACCACACACCATCCATTCATGTCCCTCAATTCAATTGAAATTCCAAATGGTCACATAAAATCTCACTATGCGTAGTAAGCAACAATTTCACAGTTAATTTTCATGTAACAAGAATTATATAGGTACATACATTAACATATCATAATTAGCATAAAATAATACTTGATTTTATACATGTTTTAGCATTAATTTGTGCATGCTTTGTATCTAATCTAATTTTACACTTCCTACAATCTATCCCTTCACCATAACCCATACAATTGAGGACACTTAATACCTTTAGTTGTGGGGAGGGGTACTCTTCATTTTCTTGATTTTCAAATTCTAAAAACTCTTTTCAACCTTTTTGAAATTATATTTTCCTCCATTTTTACATAAATACAAGCTCAAAGGAGAAAAAAGGGTTAGAAGCAACTAAATGTAGAAGGTATAACATAGTGGAAGTAGTGTAGTTGGTGTGACAGGTAGAAACTGAGTCAAAAACCTAAACCAAAATAGAGCATAATTAAGGGAATTTGAGAATAAAAGTAGTGCAATGGGTGGTGAAATTATCTAGAGAGAACCAATAGCATATGCCTAGCTATTAAAAGACAGGTTGGTATTACCTATTTTTGGACAAGCTGGATGGATAGAGTACTTGAAACTCATAGAGTTCAACGAAATCATGGCACAACAATTTTTTGCCACACTACAAAATGATGAAGCAACTGTAAGAGGTTTAAAAGGTGGATACTTTAGAGACCGTCATTATTGAGGTATCAAGACTATCACATAAATTATGAGAAGAGTTCCCATTGAGGGTAAATATCATAGCTTCCAGGAAAAAATTCAGAGAACATGGAGAAAACTGACCTACTCATAATACCTTTCATGTCAGATGAAAATTTACCTATACATGTAATTTTACAAGCATCTCTGAATCTGATTCATAGAATGCTTTTGTTGTAAGGGAAAAAAGAAAAAGAACCTGAAAGATCCCTGATTCAGAGGGTAATGACCATACAAGTGAAGGGAATGATCAGTTTTTGGAAAGAGATGAAGTTTTTGTTGAGAAAAAGGATATTGGTAAAGAATTAGAAGAGGTTATGGAAAGGATTAAGAAATTAGAAGGTTTATTGAAAACAAACCAGAAAAGAGAAAGTGAGAGGGACAAAGGAATTGAAGAGTTGGAGAAAAAAATATAAATTTGAGCATGGTTCTAGGTTGGATGAATTGACACATCTTTCTATCATAGAAGTATGAAACAAGGAGCTAGTACACTAGGGTTCAATTCCTCCACTTTGTGTTCCCTCTAGACCATCTGTAGTGACCTTAGGTGTGGAATTGTGGAAAATAATCCAAGAGTTCTTTGAGAAGAAGAAGGAATGGGAAAAAGAAAAAGCCGAGTTAATGTCCACACACCGGGACACTTGAACAAAAAGATACAAAAATAAAAAGGTTGAAAGTAAAGATTGAAGTAGTAGATAAGTCTATACATATTCTAAAGTGCATATCTCTTGTAAGAGTTTACATACTATTTTGCAAGAAAAATACTTGTGTTTTTAGTTTAGCTAGCTAATTAGTGATTTTCCAATGTTAATGAATAAGATTTTTTTTTTGGAAACTTTTTTTGACTCTACATCAGATATGCAAGATCAATTATGTGAGTTTTACTTACATAATTTTGTGCTCTTAGATTTTGCAAGAATATACTAAAAATGAGAAATCTATTGCTCTATAGTTGAGGAAAGAATCCAAAGATCCCAATGTAGATATTGATGAATGGTTAGAGCTCTTGAACTATAAAGGTGTAGGGAGGAGAATAATAAGTGTTAGGGAATGTGACTACACTAGGATGAAGCAACTAGTTACATGATCTATTGATCACACCTTCTAGTTTGTGAGGAAGAGATGGGAGGAATTAACCCTTGAATTAAAGAAAAAGAAACCTCACTCACTCTATAATTTTATAGCCATTATTAGAAGATATCATAGGTATATAGATATTTCTAGGGACAATGAAATTAAATGGTTTCCACTGAAAATTCATCTACCTCTCCTTCTTTGCCCAGTGCCACATTAGACAAGGAGGAACCATGATGAAATACAAGTAGCAGAGGACCTAGGGCTGGTAAGGATTTCATGTCAAAAGGGATACTATTTGAGATAGGTTAAAGGAGTTGATGTTGTTGTAGAATCTAGGGAGATCACTTTGTAGTACAACCTTTGTGACCCAAGTTTTGCTTGAGGACAAGCAATTGCCTAGTTGGGGGGGAATGATGATCCTGATTAACAACTAGTTTTCTCTTGTTTAGTTCATATCTTTCAAACACTTTAAGCTACTTATTTCATATACATTCTTAAACTTATATACCTAAATTATACCTTTTATACCATCTAAACCAGACTTTGATGAGTGGAAATATGATTATGTTATGATGATATTTGCATGGATGAATGTGTGAATGTGTATGAAATTCAGTGTGAGTCTGTGTTTAATTTTTGATTGTTAATTATATTTATGCTTTAGATGAAACTAAATCCTTACAAGTAGAATAATTGCAACCCACAACAATTGGAGAACTCAACCAACATACAAAGGATTTACAGGTTGATTGTAGGGGAGATTCCAAAGACATTGGGAATGTGAAAATTGCAGAAATGATGGAAGTGATAATTGGAGTGGTCAATTGTGAGTCATTAGAGAATTTAATAAGATGATGGAGGAAAGAGGAAGTTTGCAGTGATTAGGAAATTGATGTGACTGTTTGCACAGAGCACATCTTTGTCATGCTGTTTAAGAAGAATTGAAAACCTATTTGTCTTCTTCTATCTTTTTTAGTTATAGTTTTAGTTGCAAATAATTTGTCTCTCTCTATTTTGAAAGAGAGTTCCTAGACATCTTCATTTAAATTTTGTTTTTAATCCTTATGCAGATAAACCTCCTCCCAAACCTATATAGTTGGATCAGTGGTTGAGGAACATACCTAGTTGGAAGATATATTTTGATAGTTATAGTTTTTATTTCATAGATAATACCTTTGTTAGTTTTTTGTTATGTGTTCATGAATGGGAAATATCTAAAGATTCCTATTAGATTATAGAGTTCAGTTATATACAATAAAGATGTTTGAGTTTACTGTTATGGTTAGTTGAATCAAGTGCCACATATTTGGTTTCTCTTATGGGTACAATAGCTTGAGCAAGGGCCACTCAAGGTACTATTCACCCACCTTTTATTTATTTTTGATTTAGATGTTTATATTATTGCATTCATTCCAATAGATTCTTCATTACATGCACACAAATGATATTTAGTATCATGGTTTAAGTTCTGTAATGCATCATTGAGTCAACCTCTAGAGTGAGTCAAGTAGTTAGAAGGAAAAATCTGTAAGAGAGGGGGACTAACCATGTACAAGGCCCCAAGTCACAAAGAGCCAAGAGCGGAAGGCTACCCTAACTTACCTCACTCTAAAGGGGTGTTTTGAAATGAGGGGAGAAAATGATGAGTATAAGGTCCTTCAATCAATCTGCAGACTCAAAATTAATTTTGGGGCTAAGCAAGCCAATTTTTGAGTTCAACACTATACCTTAGGTATCTCTCTATTTGAGGATGCAAGTGTGGTTCTAGGATGATAGTGCGGTGTGCTGGCATCTCTCAGGTGCACTGGTGTCTACACTACTAGAGGACTGAAAGTACAATGGGAACTACTAGAAAATGAGCTGACAACTTAGCTAATGGATTCTAAGGGTACAAAATAGAAGTATGAAATAAGAGATATACAAACAAATATGATAAAGATAATATATTAAAGCTAGGATAACAAAAATGATCTCACAAAAGAATCGCCTATTTTCCAGCTAGCTCCAAATGCATCTCCACCTACACACAAGAAAGAGGAAAATTGTTGGGGGGCTATATAGGGGCCTGCCTTAGTCAAACCCCTATTTTTGTGTTTCCACCTCTACAAACAACCAAGATAGCAACAATAGAGAAAAGTATGATAAAAGAAGAATGAAAGTAAATAACATAATAAACACTAAAAATAGTAATGTGCTACTCAACAAAATCATAGAGGAGTGGAGTGAAAATGCGTACCACCTCCACCAAGAGCTCACTAGCTAATGGAGGAGAAAAAGAAAGGACTCAAGCCCCTGCTGCAATAGTGTTGTTATGCACTTGCTCTACGAAATTGATGGAGTGTTTTTGTTGCTGCTATGGAGTGTCAAAGTGTTGCTTGAGAGTGATGGATGCTTGAGAATGCTAGAAAGATTGTGTTGAGAGCTTGTTAGAGGATAAAATGAAGGAATGAAGAATGTTTTTGAAGGTGAGATGAGAAAAATGGGCATATTTGGATCAGTTGGTTGAAGAGGAGCATTACAAATCAACCCCAATGGGAAGTGTAACGTCTTTTCTAGCTTCAGATGTAGGAATCAGTTAGGGACATAAGCGTGCCACGTGGATGTATGTGCATTGCATTGGTGTCCTTGATAGTTATTCTTTTTTTGCTGCACAAAATAGATGCCAAGTGAATCAAAGGCAGTGGGTTGATGTGGATTTTTGACTTCAGATTTGGTCTTCTAAGGCGAGGAAGTGTAAAAGGGGAATTTTTCATAGGGTGTGATAGGGTAGGGTTGGATGGAACACTTTCATTTGTTCCATGCTCTGGGTCTCACCTTGGTGAACCCCTTTGGTGTCACTCTCCACCACCTTAACCTATAGGCCCTAATGCTTGTTAGGCACCCTTGGTTCTCCTGGCCAACCCTACTATCATCTCCATTTCCCTAACCAAGCCAATCTTGGTGCTCTCTTTGCCATTCTCTCCTTAGCCCTTAATCTTCCTAAAGGCTAGCTAAATCTCCAACCTTCACTAATTCGATGTAGGGGTGTGTGATGTCTCCCATGGCTTCAAGACCATTCCCCTAGGGTTCTTGATCATCCACCAATCTCCAATTCTCCATCGCTCTCACCAAACCCTCTTCTAGGGTTAAAAAGGATACTAGCCCTTGAGCCCCAGTGGGTCTCCTAATCCGAGAAAAGTGGAAACCACTCCAAAAACCTCTAAATGACCTAGGATATTTTCTTGGGATTCGTGGTACCCTTTCCCACACCTTGAAGATTTTTGGGGTTTGGAGCCTCCACTGTCTGTACAATGCTCCAACCCTTAACTTAGCAAATTTAGGCTTGTTTTAAGTCAATTTCTGACCTTCTTGAGAACAATCAGTTTGTTTCTTCCTCCATGCGGTCTGTCAGGGCTCCATCCTTCTTTCCAAGCCTCTACAAGGCCTCCTGCATCCACCACACACCTGGGTTTGCCAGGGGATTGACACCCCTGCAACTTTAGTGCTTGTTTTTCCCTGTCTTTCCTAGTCGGGCATTGCCAAGCTCACCTAGGAAGAGACTTTCCTCATGATCACTCGACCTCTGAAGAATCCTAGACCTAAAATATTTATAGGCATGGAGCTTAGCCTCAACCTCCATGGACTATACACCAAGTATAGTGGAAGACAGAGGTCTAAGTCTCCATGATTTGCAGTTTGCCGAACTGATCAACAATGGAAAGAATCAAAACCAACTAAGAACAAAACTAAGAAACGATGAGAAAACTTAACTAATGACCACACAAAACTTGGAAGGAAATTATTACATGAGACACACACTGCTCAATGCCTAGAATCCTCCATTAACACACTAATAAGAGCTAAAAACTAGAAAATTATAAGAATTTCATTATTTTTTCATATGAACTGCAAACTCCAAATGATACAAAGTTTTTCCAACCTTGGGTGAAATTTTAAATAAGGTTCCTCAGTTAGTTATCTTCTTTGGTCAGACTTATTCATGCCCTAATGGCCAACATTCCCAAACCCACTGTGTTTTTCCAACTTTTGACAAAAGTTAGTAACCTAAGCAAGATGAGCTTCTAAACCCATCCATTCTTTCCACTTCTTATTCCACTGATCACAATAGATCAACACTTATTCATAATCCTCAAATGCTAACTAGATGGTCAACATGACCTTAAAGCATAACAACCACAAAATTTCATCCTAGGCTCACAAATTTGCCTAGTACTACCTAATGCTTCCTAGGTGCTCCTGCACCCATTCTCCCCTCTAAGCCCAAACACTGGGAGATGGGAAGGGAGGTATAAATGATAGTCAATGCAGCTTCTTGAACTGATGTTCTTGTACCCCTAATCCCAATGATAGTCCAATAACAAAAGTTAGTAACCTAAGCAAGATGAGCTTCTAAACCCATCCATTCTTTCCACTTATTATTCCATTGATCACAATAGATCAACACTTATCCATAATCCTCAAATGTTAACTAGATGGTCAACATGACCTTAAAGCATAAAAACCACAAAATTTCATTCTAGGCTCACAAATTTTCCTAGTGCTACCTAATGCTTCCTAGGTGCTCTTGCACCATTCTCCCCCTCTCTGCCCAAACACTAAGGAATGGAAGAAGAGATCAATGATAGGTCAATACCAAGCTTCTTGAACTGATCTTCTTGCACCACGTGGCTTTTTTTGATTTCATGCTTGTTCTTCCACTTGATAAGTTGCTCCATGTACACCTTATGTCTTGTAGCCTTCTTCACTCTTGACTCCAAGATTTTCTCTGCCTAAGGCTTGTCTTGATTATGTAAGGATATATTGCTGATGTCCTTGAAGATCTCCTTACTGTTCTGATCCTCATCATTGACTGACCCCTTGTACTTGATCAAGTCAGCTATATTGAAAACTAGAGAAATCCCTAGATCTGCTGGTAACTCCACCTTGTATGCATTTTTCCAATACTTGGCCAATACCTTGCATGGACCCACTCTCTTCATCTAAAATTTGGTTGATGTACCCTTCTACAACCTTGACTTGTTAAGGTGGACCATGACATAGTCTCCTACTACAAATTGCACATCCTTCCTTGACAGATCTACCTTCTCCTTCAACTTTTGTGTAGCCTCGGTGACTGTCTTCTTCACCTGCTCTTGAATCTCTTTCATGGTTTGACTGAAGTCCTCTGCATGTCCACTTCTATGTTCCATAGCTCCAAGATCTTTGAGCTCACATATGCCTCTTGGTTGCATCCCATACACAACTTCAAACGGACTCTTCCCTATGGTCCGGTTCACACTATCATTGTAAGCATACTCAGCTTGTGAGATAACCATATCCCATGTCTATCCATACTCCTTAGTTAGGCACCTTAGAAGGTTACCTAGCACCTTGTTAACCACCTTTGTTTGACCATCGATTAAAGGGATGGTAAGCTGATCCAAAAGATAGGTTGGTACCCAATCTACTCCATAGAGTCTTCCAAAAGTGACTCATGAACTTCACATCCTTGTTTGAAACAATGCTCAAAAGAAATCCATGGATCCTTACAACTTCCTTGAAGAAAAGATGAGCTATGTAACTTGCATCATGAGTAGTTTTGCAAAGGATAAAATGACTCATTTTACTAAATCTGTCCACTACTACATAAACACTGTGTCAAAACCAGTCTTGGTCTTAGGAAGGCCTACCAAAAAATCCATGCTCACACACTCCCATGGTTTGTTAGGAATGGGTAGGGGTTGATATAAACCAACATTACTAGCTCCTCCCTTAGCTTTCATACACACAACACATTGTTCCACATACTTTCTAACATCTCTTGCCAACTTAGGCCAGTAATAGAATCTTTTCACTAGTTCTAAAGTCTTGTTGATGCCAAAATGTCCTCTAAGACTGCCATTATGCTTTTCCTGAATCATATTTTCCCTCATTGACCCTCTTGGAACACATAGCTTCAGTTTCCTTTAAGCGATAACCCACTTTTGCAATGTATACTTTCACGAGTATTGGCTATGGAAATGGTTCTCAAAGTTAGAACATACCTTATAGGCCTCTAAAAAGTCTTCATCCTCTCCATATAGATCCTTGAAACTCTCTATGCCAATGCTCTTGAGCTATATCTCTTGCACTATCAACAACCTCCTACTTAATGCATCAGCTACTTTTTTTAGTTGTCCCTTCTTGTGCTTGATGGTGAAGGTAAAAGCTTGGATGTATTCCATCCACTTCAAGTGTCTATTTTTCAACTTCTCTTGGGTATTCATATAGCTAAGTGCTTGATTGTCGGTAAAGACTACAAATTCCTTGGGTAGAAGGTAATGCCTCCACTTCCTAAGTGATTGAACCAATGCATAAAGTTCTAAGTCATAAGTTGAATACCTCTTCTTTGCTTCATTGAGCTTCTCACTAAAGAAGGCTATAGGCCTGCCCTCTTGACTTATCACTCCTCCTACTACCACTCCACTTGCATCACATTCAACAGTGAACAACTTGTCAAAGCTAGGCAACAAGAGAATAGGTTGAGTTGCCACTTCT
>VDFB02185343.1:0-10316 GCA_007258455.2 Sequoia sempervirens
AAAACCAAACAAAACCAAACCCAACCGGAAAGAAACTAATCTAACTATGTACAAAAGCAAGACTCACGAGGAGTCTAAGACTAGAAATAATGTTTGAGGAATTTCCCCTTGACTGGCAATGGGACATCTTCTCCAATTAACGTCTTCAGTCTGAATGCATTGTCTCCCAGAATTTCCAAAATCTAATAGGGACCCATCCATAAGTTGTCAAATTTGTCATGGTCTCCTTTTCGTTCATGTGCTTTGTCCCAACAAAGAACTAAATCAGAAATTCTAAATGTCTTTATTCTAGCTCTTCGATCGAACCATCTCTTTACAATCCCTTGGTGTTTTGCAAAGTTTTCCAATGCTTGATCTCTCTTCTCTTCCAAAAGTAGCAATTGTGACAATCTAGTTTTGATTTTGTCTTCTTGATCCCAACATTCTTGCATGAATTGTAGCGTGGAAATTCTCAGTTGTATCGGAAATATAGGATCATGTCCGTACACCAAGTGATATGGTGATGTACCTAAGGAACTCTCTACTCTTACTCTATCCGCCCAAAGAGCGAATCTTAACTGTGTGTGCCAATCCCTCAAGTTCTTGTCTAACAGCTTCTTGATAACATTCGACAAATTTTTGTTAGTGGATTCGGCCAATCCATTTCCTTGGGGATAATAATTCGATGAAAACTTTAAAGTAACCCCATATTCGAAAGCCCAGTTAGAAAATTTCAAAGAAGAAAATGCAGAACCATTATCACAAACTAAAGCATAAGGACAACCAAATCTAGTGATAATGTTTTCTTCTAAGAACTTAATTACCATATCATTTGTGCATAATTTCAAGGCCTGAGCTTCTGACCATCTAGTGCAATAGTTAGTTGCGGTTAGAATATACCTTTGTTGTGCAGAGGAAGGTGGATTGATCATACCAATAAAATTGAGTCCCCATTTCGCAAAAGGTCGTACTTTGATCATAGGTTGGAGTGGCATAGCGGGGTTCTTCTCTCGTGCAGCAGTTATCTGGCATGTGTGGCAGGTTTTTACATGATCGTACACATCTTTCAACACTGTTGGCCAATAATATTCTGCCATCAAAACCTGGTGTGCTGTTGCTAATGCTCCTCCATGGCCAGTTCCAAACCTGGAATGAAAATGTTCCATTATCTGTTTAGCTTCTTCTTTTCCAAGACATCTTAGGAAAACTCCTTCATGGTTTCTCCTGTATAGTACTGCTCCTTGCAACATATATCTCTGGCTCTTCATTCTCAAGGCCCTCTTTTGTACTGGATTCAGATGATTAGGGCACTTGTGGTTGAGTAGAAAGTTGACGATATCGTCATACCATTCATCAGGAGATACTTCTTGTAATTCATAGACTTGCTGCACCAGTTCTGGTATCGTGGCGATAGTCTGTGTTAAGGCTTGGCCACAAACAATTTTCATTGGTTGGATCTCTACATCATATTCTTGAATAATAGCAACCCACTTGCCTCTTTTCTCTCCTAACTCGTTTTGCATCAAAAGGGTTTTAACAGCCACATCTGGGACAATGGCAAAGACTTTGCTTCTCAGAATATAATGCCGAAACTTCTTGATTGCTTTGACTAAAGCATATGCCTGTTTCTCTACATTCGAGTATCTGAGCTCTGCATCTTTGAATGGTGCACTCATGAAAGCAATAGGATTTTCATCTTTTTCTTCTATCCTTTGGGTGAGCATTGCAGCACATGTGTGTTTTGAAGCGAAAGAATAGAGGTAGAAGGGCTTTGTGTAGTCAGGGCTGACCAATACAGGAGCATCAACTATGGCTTGTTTGATCTCTTCAAATGCCTTCTTTGCTGGCTCCATCCATTCTATCTTTGCATCTTTCTACAGCATCTCACTCAGAGGCCTAACTATCTTTGCAAATCCTATTATGAACTTACGTACAAAATTAATCTTTCCGAAGAAAGACTCCAACTCTTTTTGGCTTGATGGCAAGCCGATTCTTGATATGGCCTCTACACAATCAGGATCAATAAGAATCCCTTTCTCTGTTATCACGTGGCCAAGTAATTTTCCTTCAATCACCCAGAATATACATTTCCTTCAATCACCCCAAATATACACTTCTTCAGGTTTAAGGAAATTCCATATCTTCTACATCTCTGAAATATCTTTATCAAATCTTCAACATGACTTTCTCTTTTCTTCGAAAATATAGTGAGGTCGTCCATGTAGACGATAATGCACCACCCTATAAGATCTTTGAATGCGATGTCCATGGCTCTTTGAAAGGTGGCTCCAGCATTAATCAACCCGAACGACATTCTTTGGTATGCAAATGTACCCCACTTTGTAGTGAATGTCGTCTTGAGTCTGTCTTCAGGTTCCACTAGCACTTGATTTTATCCTGAATATCCATCAAGGAAAGACATCATTTGGGATCCATTGACAATTTGGATTACTTCGTCTAGTGATGGCAGTGGGTAATTGTCCTTTTCTGAAGCCTTGTTGAGATTTCAAAAATCTACACACAGTCGTATCTCTCCATTCTTTTTATGAACGGATACCAAGTTGGCGACCCACGTTGAGTGGCGTACTGGAAAGATGATTCTTGCTGACAGTAGCTTCCTTCTTGAAAAATGAGGGGCTCCAATAATGGATTGACTAGCCTTTGGCGCTGCCTGAATGGTTTGTTGCTTGCCTTGAGGGAGATTGTATGGGTGATGATTGCAGTGTCATATGTCTTCAAATCCTCATAGCTCCAGGCAACAATGTCCCCAAACTCTCTTAAGCTTTAAATTATTCTTTCCTTTTCTTCGGGTGTGTATACCTTGCCAATGAGGACATTTTTAACTTCATTTGTTGTTCCCAAGTTTACTGCCTCATGTTGACCTCCATCATTTCTTTGGTATTTAATTGCATTGATTTGATCTTGATCAAAAATTATTTCAAGTTGTATCATTCCTTTGGGGATGCTATTGGTCTTTAAATTCATTATGCCTTCTGCATCAAATTCAGCTTCTCCCCGATCTTCTTCTTCATTAATGATCTGGGTGAGAAAAACATCTGAATTTGTTAAGAAATCTAAAATATGTTTGTCATCATAAAACACTTGGAAATTTGTGATATTGTCTGGGACTGATGGTGTTGAAGTGATTTCAATCGTGAATTTCTTCACAACATCCATCTCAAGTGGTTCTAATGAACTTGTTGATTGTGCTAATGAATTTGCAACTTTGTTTTGAGAGCGGTATATAGATCTACTATTGAAAGCATCAAAACTTTCAATAAAATCCCAGACACGGTCTCTATATCCTCTTAGTCTCTTGTCATGGCAAGCGTATTTCTTCCTTACTTGCCTTACCACAACTTCTAAGTCACCATAAACATGCAAGATTTTAACCCTTTTCTGAATTGTGTGGAGCAATCTGTGGACTAAGAACTCATATTCTGTTACATTGTTGGTGCAGGGGAACTATAATCTCAGGGCAGATAAGTAGGTCTCGCCTGATGGACTAATCAACTCATAACCAGCTCCGTTCCCCTTTCTGGATTTTGAACCATCAAATCTCAAGGTCCAAACTTGCTCTTGATCTTGCAACTGCTTGGGACTGGATATTTCGTTTTCCTGAATCTCTGCAACTAAATTATCTTCTTGAACTTTGTTTATTTCCTGTATCCTTTCTTCCTCTGACGAGAGTTCTCTATCAGAATCACTGTCTTCATTTTGCATTGTTAAATTAAAACATTCATCTTCTGAAATTTGGAAATCCTTGCGGGCACTTGATCTAAAGACATTTTTCACATCGCGCAAGAGAACTCAGAATGAAAAGCATTATGAATCTGTCACCAGTTGGGAAACAAAATTCTTAAGACAAAATCCACGGCTTCCAACTATTTTCACTTGTCTCGCACTCTTAAGCACAAATCTTCTAAAATTTTCGAACATACTTTCACCTTTATCTGGTGATAGCTCTTCATCACTTTCCATAGGAACTTCTATTGAAGTTGGACTTTTCAATGAATCTCTTTGATTATCTGGGCAATGCAACATCAAGAGCTCTGGTGCCTTTGGTATGTATTGACCTAAATCTATTTCACAAAACAAAATTTCATTATTTTCTCCATACTCAGTAATCATCAGCTTAAGTCTTGGTGTGCTCTCAATTCTGATTTGATTGGGAATACCCCTCCATGGTAGCCACATGGGTGAGAAATTAGTGGTGAAGTAACCATTCAATCTGCGAGTCCAGTCTCATCCTAAAACCATTTCATATCCATCTGGGATATCGACTACATAAATGTCGATGAAATGCTAAATTCTGGGATCGGATGATAACTGCATATGAATATTATTCAACTCTCCTATGACTGGAACTTCTGTTTTATCCAACTGTGTCACTTCTTATTTGTCTTTGTGGGTGTCAAACCCAATCTATGACATACAACTAATGGCATGACATTATTGGATGCTTTTGAGTCGATCAGACAATTGTGCAGGAGTTTATTGAAAATCCAGAGCGAAACAAGGAAAGGAGTTGGCTCATCTTTCCCTTGATAAAATATCACAGGGCTTCCTTTCTGTATTCCAACTTCTACCTCTTTTGCTTTTGTCTTATTATTCTTCTCAGCTTGTGGAGCTTCCATTTCTTTTGTGGAAATCTCTATCTTATGTTCTTTTGAACTTCGACGCACTTGCTCAATTTTGGTTGTTTGTTGACCTGACATTTCTATGCACTCTTTTACTTCATACAAGCCTTGAGTCACTTTGGAACTCTGAGATCCTTGAGCAATATTTACTGTCTGAGGTGGTTCTTGGAACTGTTCATCTTGGACAAAATTTACATTATTTGTGGAACTTGCAGCCTTCTAAATTGTGTTGGCTGAATCTTGTGTCGAGTCTTTCAAGCTATCAAGAAATGTGTTTCTTATCTCTGGTACTCTCATCAGTTCGAACA
The DNA here is from genome assembly GCA_007258455.2 of Sequoia sempervirens. Lineage (NCBI taxonomy): Eukaryota > Viridiplantae > Streptophyta > Pinopsida > Cupressales > Cupressaceae > Sequoia > Sequoia sempervirens. The sequence continues at coordinate 4,928 of VDFB02185343.1, forward strand.
ATGACACACTCACCTTGATTTTCCTCACCTCCTTGGTCACATACTGACTTAATTTTTTCAATTCGTCTTTGGGAGAACTATTAGTGGAACTATTAGCGTTATTGCTTTTCCTGTATTGAGGTGTGTCTCTCGGAAGAGGTGGGTTATTGCTTGTGTTTGGATGTGGAGGTGTTTGGAAGTTGTGTGGAGGAACAAATGAGGTCAAAGGTTCCTGATTCTTCCTATAATAAACCTTTGGTGGATTATTGTTTGTTAGCTGAAACACCTGAACTTCTTTTATGCCTTCGACCAACACGCTATTGTTTAACGGTGGGAAGTAATAATTGGTCGTGTCTTCAATAGGTCCATCAGCCACTGTGTATGAGTATATGGAAGGTGGCGCCTCCACTAGCCCATTCGTTGATGCTAGTGGAAATCTTCCAAATTGATCAGGTGCTTGATACTGTTCAAATTGCGGTGGAAGTGGGAAATCTTCCAAAACTAAAGCTTGGTCATATTTTACCACATGAACTATAGTTGTGGATGGATCATTTGGTGTCTCTTTCAATACTTCTTTCTAGAAAATATCAGCTACTAGTTGAAATTCTCGGCATTGTGTCTTAGAATGTTGATTAGTATTATGCAATCGACACCATCCTAACAAAGTTGACTCGATGAGGAGTATATTCTCGGTTGGACGGTTTTCTTGAGTCATCAGATTATCAAGTGGAGACGGCACGCTTCCATTATTTGGTCCAGTATTCCATACCCTTTTTAGATATCCTTGATTATTGTTACGATAGCCTTGAGCATTGCTTGATTGACCTTGGTAATTTTGATAATTACCTTGGTATCCTTGAGAATTTCTTTGCATGCTATGGAGTTGATTGTTTTGATTTCTCAAGTGAGTTACTTCAGTAGATAACTTCTTCACTTGTTCAATCAACTCTTTCATTTCTTCTTTTTCTTCTGGTGTCCTGATAGACGTTGTTGTACTTTGCAGATATATTGGCTGGGAAGGTTGTGCTTGAGAAATTGGACCTCTTGGGTGAATCACTAGTTGATTATTTGGTGGTGGGATGGGATTCATAATTGTCGTTTGATGTGCCAATGCTTGGTTGATCCCTTCTATTTGGTTCGGCATAGCAGTGTATCCCAAATGGTTGAGTGGTCTAGCAACATTCATGCCCAAATCAAAATTAACTTTAATTGCTTCAGCATATGCCCCTTTGAGATCAGCTGGGACTGGGTTGGCTCTTCTTACAAACATGGATGTAAGACTATCCAGGGTGGCATAGTATATTGGCAATGTTGCGGCATCATTCAACTCATATGGATCTCATAACCTTGTGTATGCCTTATGAAATCTGTTGTTGAAGGTACTAATTGGCTCATGCTCTTGTCTTTTCACTTCAACAAATTGTCGGTAAAGTTTAGCTGGTGTGGTTAGCAACCGGAATTTTTCCAAGAAGGATTCCTTTAGTTGCTGCCATGTTCGGATTGAATTGACTGGAAAATTCACGTACCAGTAATATGATTCCTCTCCTAAAGAGCATGGGAATAATCAACATGCTACATCTTCATGTTGAATATCTCAGTTCTAGAGAGTATCTTCAATTTTTTTGATATGTTCATTGGCTATCCGGTTCATATCACCGACTTGGAATTTGGAGCAAAACTGCTCTGCATTCTTAGGCATGTCATGATAGTTAGCAAAAGTAGTGAGGGGCGATGCATTCTGCGGACGCCAAGCCATTGGAATGTTCAGTTGAGCTATTTGGATTGGTGGAACTGGTGGAAATGCTGGAACTTGTTGATGGGTAACGTTTGGTGGCGGTGTGTGGAATAATCCAAAAAAATGTTTTACACTTGGTACTTCTTCACTAGGAAAAAGTACTTCGCTTTGGCCAACTGCACTGGATGTTTCTCCTTCTGAAGCTTTTGTTTTCTTTCTCTGCTTGTTTCGGTAGGGTGACAACTCCACAAATTCTTTCAAAGAATTCGGAGTGGATCTTGTGATTCTTCGAAATCGATCTGCTAAGAAAGATCCAATTCGATCCAGTGTCTTAATTTCACTGAGGACGCACGGGGGCTGCTTCAGGAGCTTGTTGGTTTACTTGTTGTGAAACTTGTTGGTTTGCTTGTGGATTAACTTGTTGATTGGCCTGTTGATTGGCTTGTCAGTTTTGTTGTCGCTGAAGAGCTTCAAATCTTTCCACAAGACGGTCTCTCTGAATATTGAAATCAATATGTTGGGCTCGTTCTTCTTCTTCTTCGAGGACAAAACGCATACGAAACCAATCAGGAGCGTTCCTTCTGACTTGCGACGCAAGGCTAAACAATTTGGTGATAACGTTTTCCTGCTCGTCATGAAAACCCAAATTTGGTTGCAATACTGGCTAGGGTTCCTGATCTAGATTGAGATAATTAGTGAGGAGCACCTTCCCTTCATCTTATTAGGAAGACTGGGTTTGTTGAGATGGTGCTAGCAATTGATCATTCCTATTTGGTCAAAAGCTTGCTTTAGACAATCAATCTTCTGTCTAATCAAATCTCTCTGAATTGCTTCTTCAATTCTTCGTCCCTTTTCTTCTTCTCTAGCAAGAACACGGCTTGTTTGGCCAAATTGGGCATGATCTGTTTGCGACTTCCAAGCTAGTGTGTATAACTAATCAATAATGTCAGTCGGTGGTTGATATGGTTGCTTTCGATAGGTATATCAAAGAATTCATGTTAAGCGTACCATACTACATCTTATTTACTTTTTAAAGTAAATTTTGTTGTTAGTTTGGAGGCCTCCTTCTAGTTCAATTCTATGTTGATGCGTGTATTATGACTCACCAAGCACTCTAGAATAAAGAATCCAAAGATACTCTATCCTCTCTTGAAAAACTGCCTCGTATGCTAAGATTGCCAAAACGATCATACAGCAATTCCAATGTTTAGTAAGATGGGTGTGGATAAGCTCTGCGGATGATGTGATTTTGCCGATAACACAAAGGGATTTACTCTAGCAAGTCACTTAGAAAGCAAGGACTTAAATGCAGTGATAATTTTTATTTTATTTTCGGATTTTAGATAAAAAAAGTGAAAAAGGGGAGTAAGGGTTGAGGAATCCTATACTATTCCTACGAACTCAAGAGACAGTAAGGATTGAGTGAAACCAAAGAACAATACTTTGTTTCGCCACGTTATACGACAACTACACAAAGCAAGTGCAATCTTCTGGGAATTTGTGCTTAAAATTTTCTTACCACGAACAACACCATCAATAGAACAACATTATTCGAAGAAATACAATGAAGCATCCACATTAAAGGCTCAGTCTAACTTTACGCATTGAATAGAAATCATCCATCCAAAGAAAGTATGAGCAAAGTTTCACTAATCTTTACGATCAATCTATCATTCCCTTAACATACATTCAAAAGAAATTCTAACTTAAATCTATTCAATGAGGAAGAGAAGTATGTAACCATGCAACCATTTGACAATGAAAGAATTCAAAGCATCTCATGCATCATAAACTTTATTATCAAAAATAGTCTTTTGCAACAATTTCATTAACTCTTTCTCTCTTATTATCTATAGCATGCTATCAATCTATCTATCTCTATCTCTATATGTCTATCTATACATGAAAATGAGAGAATGAGGGGGGGTTTATATAGAGTTCTCGGAGTACAATGAACAGCCAAGATTAATCTGGAATCAATGGCAGAGATTAAAAATAAACAACCCTAATTAGGGTTTCCTAAAACACAGTCAGTAATCAATGAGATAACAAGCAGTGAACTGAAGTGAAGAGCTATTCTTGAGGAGGGGCATCCCTATCCTCTTTGGTTGCATTATACTGGATGAATTTAGAAACTATCATGTCAACCTCCTCGATCGTGACAGGCGGCAGCACATTGACCTTGAATTCTAGCAAATCTAAATCATCCGAGCATTTGGCAAAAGTATCTTCCCATTTTGATTCCTGTCGCTGGAAATTGTGAAAGATGAACAGGAAGTCAGCTGCCTTGGTCAAATTTTGCTTGAGGACAGGCCCAATAGTGAAGAAGATTTCCTGAATTTTGTGCTTCAAGTTTTCAAACTACAGGTTGTTTGCTCGTACAGTGTCCTTCTCCAGCGCATCTGCAGCCACAGCTAGAATCTTCTCCCAAACTTCTTTTGTCCTTTCCTCAATTCGGATAGTATCTACCTTTATCTTTTCTAGGATCTCATTTCGTGTGATCAATGTCATGTACCAGCTGTTGAAATCGTAAGTTGCACCTGGTGCAATTACTTTTTCGTTGACCAACTCTTGCTTCGACACTCCTTTAAGCACTTTGAGACATGAAATGATTCTATCTTGAACATCCTAAGCATTATCCCATGCTTTTGCCAATGTTGCAATTCTCAAGAGCAAAGAAGAAGTTTTCCCATACACCAATGCTAGTCTTTCTGCAAATATGGCCACCTCTTGTCTGTTGTTGATTAACCATTCTTTAGTCTCCTTGGCTATATTCTTCTCCTCTTCGAAAATCTCTTGAGAAGTATTCATCAGTGGAGGAGCTATTGAGGTAGTCTGATCGAGAGGCTTAGTTAGATGCTGAATATACTCCTTGAGTCGTTCAACTTCTCATTTATACTCTTTTTTCTTTACCATCCTTCTCTAGCCTCGCTTTGATAGTGGCAACAAAATTATCCAATTCTTCCATCTCCTGTCCTTTTGTGGTAGGGCCTAAATTGACAGTGGTAATGGCGTATTCTTGGGGAGTAATCTCTTCCCTCGACTTGTCAACTATCGGTACAACAACTTGGACTATACAATGCCCAGCTTCATCTCTCTAAATGGTGGAGAAGGTTTTGGCAGGCTTTCTTGCACTAACTGCTTCTAATCTGGCCAGGAAATCGACCATGTCATCTTCTTCTTCTAGAACTTTTTCAGGTTCCTTCATCTTCAATTTCTCTTTTAGCCAATCAAGAATAGTTGGCTGCTCAGTATCTTGTTCTTCTTGAATGTTCTGCACGACTAGGATTTCTTGAATTCCTCTCAGGGCTGAAATCATTCCTTCCTCAAACTCATTGTCCAAAATGTCAACCTCATTGTCCAATTCCACAATCTCAGTGCCTGTGGGTGATGGAGGCTCATCATCTTCGGGTTGAATAGGGATAGGAGAGGGAATCCTTATATCTCCCAGAGATTCATCAATGTCTAAAATTTCATTCACATTCGCGGAGACAGCAGAATGAAGATGCTCTAGTCTCTGCTGCTTCCTAGCAGGTTCCTCATTTGCAATTTCTTTTCCCTTTGTCTCCTTCCTTTTCTTAGGATTAGAGCTCTCAATTGGCTCGTCTCCTTGGGATGCTCCAGCATTAGAAGAGTAATATTTTGATTCGCCCATCATAGTGTATGTCAAAGGCA
>VDFB02185344.1:0-29944 GCA_007258455.2 Sequoia sempervirens
GTTGGCCCCCAAGCTGACTCTCTGGAAGACCGAGCATACTCGATTGTCCCCGCAGGTACACCCTGCTGCTCTCTGAACTGTCGCAAGACACGCTATGGAAGGTAAATCTCTATGATCAGCTAGCTCTACACTGTCCTCCTAATTAGGTATCAATATTGTCAGAAAAGGCTGAGACGGTCCACCTCATCATCCTACTGCTAGTAGTCTCTATATGGTCTCCAGATGAATGACACCATAGTATCAATCTGATGCCTCCACCAACCTGTCTCCCCCATCCATGTCAATTGAAGAGCACCGGCATAGTAATATGCATAGGGCATCCCCTCGGCCAGCTATAGTCTCTGAATAGGCAGACGAAATATCGCTATGTGCTCCAAAGCCCAAATCATCATCAGTGTGGTGCCACATGATATACTCCTACTCTCCTGTAGACAACCTTATGTAGCTGGTGGTAGAGTGTGCCCAATAAACAAGAGCCCCAGGCATACACGGTCCTGTCCCGCCTCATCCCAACTAGGACGTCTCCCTAGCCAATAGGGAACCCATGTCCGCGACGGTCAAGAATTAATATCCCTCCAATCAGAGTCGCCAAGAATGCATCGAAACGAGCATTATGCTCCACCATAAACTCCCAACGGATCTCGTAACCCTGGATGCCGAGTCCTATGCCCTCATCCCGATAGTACACTATGAAGGTTTGATGGCCATGGCGAGGGTCATAAATGATCCGCTCTCCTCAGATTGACACGCGTAGAATGAGGTAAACATCCTCAAGTGTAATGATCGCCTCTCCCATCAGCAGGTGAAAGGAACATGTCTCTGAATGCCACTGCTCACATAAGGCAATCAATAGTCCCCTATTTGCCCGAACAACGGGCATATAGGCAGCATAAAACAAACCTAGTGACATCAATCGTCGTTGCTCTCACGAAGTGAGTTGATCAACAAATTGGAAGGTCGAAGGCCTGCTCTCCCGCGTATATATGGGCACAAGCTATCTCTGCACAAAGCCAAACAACACGTCAGTACCTTCTAGAAAATTGTCAATATCATCAAAAAGCATTTTAAATTTGAAAAGCATCAAAATCAGCCCTAGTAAAGGTCAAAGTAAAATGTGTAACATTTGGATGTGTAATCTTAAGCATCCAAAACTAAAAGGATGTGATTCTAGAAGTCCAAGTGAAAGGATAATATGAGATGTGTAGGAACGTTTGGAATGTAGTTTGGGTGATTGATGGTGATTACATGTCTATTTATTATAAGTCTTAGGTCCTATAGTGACTAACTATTAAATTTTGAAATCTATAATTTTTGGGATCCTAGAAAATTTAATTTGATAGTCAAAAGCATCACTTTCAAAAGTGTTGTTTTATCTTATCAAAAGCATGACACTACCCCTATCAAATGTGAATAGTTATGGAAAAAGCATCAAGATTTTACAAAAGCATGACTCTATGCTAGTCAAAATAAAGTTTTATGACAAAATTGTCATTGTGTAAGATTTTAGGGTTTAGGACTGATAAAGAGCAAGTTTTTTGGTTAAATTAATTGAGTTGTGCAAAAGCATTTATATACTACTCAAAAGCATTGATATGTTGTGGAAAAAGTGTCGAGTTGTAGTCAAAAGCATGGCATAATTGTAAAAGTGTCACTATGACAAATAAGAAGCATTATTGTGACGCAAAGGTAAGATTTTGTAGGTAAACCTAAAATTGGTCTAGGGTTTTTGAACTTATCTGATTGTTTTGAGGATTGATTTAGGTTTAATTTGTTTGGAAAAAAATATAACACAATGAAGAATAACATATAGGGTTGACTCCAAGATAATAGGAATGATTTTGTGAGCTTTCTTCAATAAGAGCATGATGCTATTTGGTATCGTGGGTATTGAACAATGAAAACACTTTGAAAAACACAACCTAGCTAGTAATATAGGTGTATTGACTTAGTAGAGGCCCACTTAGTGAAGCATAATATCTTTAAATGAATGGGTAACTATGGTATGATAAGGTCATATACCACCTTACCACCCCTTTCTTTAGAAGGACTAGGTCCTAACAAGGAATTATATCACCTCATCAAGAGAAAAGTACATGGTGAGTAACTTTAGGCATGATATTGTACCCTGAACCCTTACTAAACCAACAAATGATGTTCTTAAAAGCTTTTAAAAATAAATTTCACAGTGTTTCTATGAACAGTGGAGCCGTATGAGGATGCCCAAATTAAGGGGAGTCTCCCCTCTTCTCCTCACCTATACACGTCTTGGAAAACTGAGGATTGAGAGACTTGGCTTAAAGGATGTTGGTCACGCCTTGGGGTACAAATTTTTTTCTCCCCCATTATATACCTCGTTGAGAAACATGGTTGAGATTGTAAGACCCTGCCTCACATGTGACTAACACAACCCTAAATTATTATACATTTCTCCTAAATATTTTACAATAACCTTGCAGTTCATTTATACTTTATGTTATGTTGTCATTACTTTACTTAATGAAGTTGTATGTGCATGTAAATTATTGAATAAGATTTGAAATTATAAGATGAATTTGAAACAAGATAATTTTTGTTTCGTATTACATTGGGTTCAGGTAATTAGTTAAATGTCAATTATTTGTGGATAAAGTTACGAAGATTCAATTTACAATTAATGTGGTTTATTATTATGGTCTAACTGTGCATAATTATGTTCTGTAGGAAAGTAGGTGGGTCAATGTGGGATTAACATTAAAGGTCAAGTGAGTATTGTGGTTTTGATTTAGTTTTTCTGAATTTATAAATAGGACATTAGAATTTAAAAAATATTTTGAAGGTTAAGGTATATAGTTAATGTGTAATGGTGATTTATGTGTGGGTTAAATGTAAAGTGTGTTTGTGGGGATAATTAAGTGCTATTACTATGTGATTAAGGGTGTGAGTGGATAATTAAAGTTGGGGACCCTTAGTTAAGTTAAAATTCAAATTCATTCTTTCACGAGCTTTTAAGAGGTCTTAAAAAGACCTATTTTATGTATTTCCACTTTTTCTAGTACCCTAAGGCAAGTACCTATGGGTTGGGGGTCTATTTATGACCATATCTTCGTCCATATCCAAGATATGACCCTCTTTTAATGCCCATTTAAAGGGGTGACGGATTTGGAGGACCTTGGGGCAAGAGAAAGGTGTCTTGTCTCTCAAACACATTTATAAGATGAAACAATGGAAATGTAATGAACAAGTACTCCATGCCCCTCTTAATGAGGATGGAGACTTTTGGGATGGAATGAAGTACACACTTTTTCCCATCTCCCCAAATTTGTTCACACATGTGTGAGCACTTGTGAGAGATTGTGCTTGAGGATTGAATGAAAGAGTGACAAGTGTCACTCTCTCTCATTCAAAAGAGTTCAAGTTGAATCCCTTTATATTGGATTGAAAAAGGAAAATAGGGTTGTTACCATCTTCTCCTTTTAGAGAATTTACCTTTGAATTTGGAGTTTGGAGAAGAAGGAAAGAAGAGTTGGAAGACAAATAAGGAGCTTTTTGAAGTGAAGAAAGTGTTCAAAGGGAAAAAATTGTGGAGATAAGTTATTCTCTTAATTTCTATCAAATTTGGTTGAGTAAGAGATGTGTTGTGTTATTTTGATATGCTTTCAAAACAAGTGAGGAAGAGTCCAAGTTTTTATATATGTGAATTTAGAATTTGTTTGGTAAATGTGTAGATAAAAAAATTGTAGATAAACTATTCTTGTAATTTTTTAACCAAAATCATTGGTAATTGCTTGTTCTTGCTTGGGGGTATGTGTAACGCCCGCCTCGAAACCCTAGAGAATGTTACACACATAATGAAAGTGAACAATTTTTTTTTTAAAGTGTAATTAAATAAATAAAGTAAACTGCATTTACATAAACATTCTCTAAGGTACGTGACGATGCTATTTACTAGTCCCATTACTAACAAAAGTTACTAAACATAACATAAGATTATTACTTACGAATTAAAGATCATACATCTATTAACATTAAAATGCATCACATAAAATGTAAAGTACAATAATGATCCATTCATACATAGCGTCCATTCAATATTACAATTACATCACTCATTTCCAAATGAGATAGTTTATACAAAAGTGTTACAATTATAAATTACAAAGATTCTCCTTGAATATAATTGAGGAGTGATACAAATACAAGGTATCCAACTGATACAAAAGTGACATAAGAGAAGTACAAATTCACTGATACACACAAGCTTCCCAATCATGAAGTACTTGTCATCACGAACAAGAACTAGGGATCCAACGGTGTAAGGTGCACATTCCACCCAACCATGTGGTATCCGAAAGACCAACCCCCGTGCTAGGAGATAGTAAAAGAGCTTCCTAGGAAAAACCTACAACCTCTAGACATAGGCAAAACAATACTAAACTACACAAGTACAATACTAACAACACGATTACAATGCTTCCAGATGCCAATGATCAACTACATAGTACAACAAACTGACTTATGGTTGTCATAGAAAGAGTGTCACACATAATTTGCTATGAGTTACCTTGGCTCAACCTTCCTAGGCTAACGGACCCCCATCCTGGGTTACCCTGACTTGCCTCTACCAGCCGTCGGATCCCCATACAAACTATGCTTCTCTTCTTATCTCAAGCCTTAATAAGTGCATGAGTAATGAGAGAGACATTTATTATCTTAATTAGTCTGAAAGTTTTTCATTAATACTTTTTAAGTTATCACTTAATTAAACCCTAAGTGAGTTACCCTAGCGCCCCTTTGTATGCCAAACCCCCACAAAGAGCCACTCTCCTACTAACAACACAATACAAAACCACAATTCCATGGGTATTAGATGCACAAAAATTATATCAAATATCAACCTTAAGACATAAGGTCACACAACCCGTTCGTAGTAACCGGGTACCCATACCATAACACATTTCCCGTTTGTAATAACCAGGAGTTCAAACTGACTATAACCACGTGTACTACCCAAGTAAATTCAAAAGACAAACCAACACAAGAAAAACATCCCACCATAGAATAACTCCTCTGGAAGACTTACTAACTCGATTAGCCCATTTCGCCCAACAAACATAATAGGAAAAACGCAAGTTAAAAGCAACTTAGGCAAATAAAACATCTAATATTCAGATTTCTTAAATCCAATTTTACAATAATACTTTGCTCAAATATTTCTAATTCGAAACACTTTTATTCATAAGATAAGAACCAATCCTAACTAATTGTTTAACTCTATAATTTCCCCAATTACACATTACATGAAAATAACTAGTCTTATCATAAATTCGTTTGCAACCAAATAATATTTAAACTATCATAACATTGTTTTCTTAAAAAGAAAATTCATTTCATTTAAAATAGATAATCATTTCCCTTAAAATCATTCCCTCGTTAAATAACTACTTGGGCATTTGACAAGCAATTATAAACTTAAATCTAAAGGTTTACTTCAATTTCCCAATAATATTTAAATATAAAAACCCATTTCTTCCATTAAAATCATTTCATTATAAAATAAATGTTTTCATCTATTATAACAAAATAATCTTAAAATAATTATATTTAAATATATATTTATAAAATCAATTTAATTTCCAAATCATTTAAATATATCCAATTATTTAAAATATATTATATATTATATATTATTACAATATTTTATATATTATATATTATATATAATATATATTACATATATTAAATAATAAAATAAAATAAAATAAATAAATAATATAATATATAAATAAAAGAAATTTATTAAATTCAAACCCCACAACAAGGAAGGGGACGCAGCCTGGGTTGCGCCCAACCTCCACAATATGAGAGTATGACATACTGACAGCAGCACCCTCCATAGATTATAGGCTATATCTTACGACCATAGCACCAAGTTATACTTGTTTAATTTAATTTTTTTTTTAAAAAAAATCTTGTTTCCCCAACTTCGTCATATGACGATTTTTTCAAAGAAATTCAATCAATTTTCTTTTAAACAGGAATTTTTTAAATGAAACAAAATTTCAACAGGAAATTTCCTGCATAAAACTATATATATATATATTAATTAACCATACAGTCCAAATGGACAAATTTTTTCCTTACAGAGAAAATTACAGAAACAAAGCACAAATTCTGTAAATTTCAATTTTCTAAATTGTATTGGAAAGAAAACTTAAATTCAAACACAAAAATTTATATGTTTTTCTAGAATAATCTAAACTTTTCCATGATTTCAAAGAGGTTTTCAAAAATTCAAAGCAAGTTTTACAACCTCTTAAAAATTAAAATCAAAACATCTAAACAAAATAAAACCATTAAAGGAACCTCTTTTGAAGCTCGAAGAAGAAGATCCCTGCAAAATTCCAATTTCCAGAAATTCTTCCAAAATCTTCACTGCAAATCCAAAATGTATCCAAAAACAAGAAAAACCTTCCCCTCTTCTTCACAACAAATTCTCCTAAAAAAGATAAAATCTCTCATCATTTTCCCCCAAATTTAGTCAAATTTTCCAAAATATCCCACAACCACCATAGTTATTTCCCTCTATGCATTTTTGAGATATTTTGTTTTTTTTTTAATTTTTTTAAAAAATTAGAGCCAAAATTTCTTTTTGCAGCAAGAATTTAATGCTTTAAAAAATTCAAAATTTAAAACTTTTAAAATTTTCTTTTCAAAAAGAATCTAACACTTTTATTTCCATGCACTTTTCAAAACAACATTAATATTTAATTTATTTACTCCACAAAATAAGTTTAATTAATCAATTAATTTACTCATAAAATAAATTTAACCACTAGAATTAAATTACTTTACCACATAAATTAAATTTATTTAATTAAGTTAAATTTAAAGCTTTTAACTATTTTAATCTAAAATATATAATTTTTTTTTTTTTTTTTAAAAGGGGTAAAAGATTTATTGAACCAACCCGATAAATTACAAAGCGGGGCCACAAACTAGGAGAAAACAACACTAACAAAAGGAAGCCCCCGAAGGGACACAACTAATCATCCATATCTTCTTTGACCAGCCTCTCAAGATCCTGAGCACAATCTGGAGGCAAGTGAGCCCAATCTCCTACCATCCATCCTTCCCCGCGATCCGAAGCCCACTTAGCCAGGCAATCAGCAGTCCTATTCCACTCGCGAGGAAAATAGCAGAAGGAGACTGCATCCAAAGAAGCACTCAACATGAGAATTTGTCTACCCACCACAGCCAGATGCCAATCCACATCCTCCATCTGTTGCAGATTTAACATATCTACCAAAACCTGGGAGTCAGACTCACAGATAATCTTACTCCATCCCAGAGCACAGCCTCTTTCAAGTGCTAAGAGGACAGCAAGCGCCTCCATGTAATTATTGGTCTGTAACCCCTTATAATAAGAGAAGAAGAAAATAACCTTTCCAGAACAGTCCCTTCCAATTCCTCCAACCCCAGCATGCCCGGGATTTCCCCTGGAAGACCCGTCAGTATTAATCTTAAGGGTCCCCAAAGGGGGAAGGGACCACTTTCCCTCCCTACAAACCTTCCTTTTAGCTTGCTTGCCTCTAACTTGTTGCTTCTTACAAAAGCCACCACTGCAACCAACAGAAGAAATATTCAAGTTTTGAACTACTCGCACATCTCCTGGATCAATATCCTCAGAGAGGTCACACTTCGCAGCAAGGGTCTCCTGAAGCATATTTATCACTTGCAACCACACCTGTTGCACCATCTTCTGCTTATTCTGAAATATCCTACGGTTCCTTTCCAACCACACTTGCCAGATAATAAAACCTGGACCAATGTCCCAAGCCACCTTAAGAAAGGAGGTCTTAGAAGGGGGTCTGCCAAGACTATTCCAGAACTCAACCAGAGAGTTGGCATGAATACAAGCATGCTCCCAAGATTCCCACCACCAGTGCCAAATAACTCTGGTGAAAGAGCAGTGGAAAAAGAGGTGCGAGCTATTTTCTTTGTTTTTATTACATAAAGTACAAATAGAAGGCCCATGAAATCCCCTCTTCTGGAGATTCTCCCAAGTAAGACATTTATTCTGCACCACAAGCCACAAGAAAAATTTACATTTGGGCCAAGCTGACTCATTCCAAACCTGCTTCCACCAAGAACTGTCCATCCTATCAAAAGCTAATTTTTCCAACTCTTAGTAACTAGAAGCCACTGAAAACTTTCCCTTCGGGTTAGGACCCCAAGCGAGAGAATCAGCTTCTCTCAAAGAGTTACAAGCTCTACCTGCAAGAATCCTGGAAAGAGTCTCCCTCTCGCCCTTGGAACCCCCTAGAGGCCATTCACAGGGTTCTTTCCATCTGGATCCCTCGCCACGACCCACCCTAAAGGTCACCTTAAAATCCTCAACTTTACTCCATCCAGCTGCCAGAAAGCTGTCACAAAGAGGTTGAAGGTGGGGGTATTGAGATAAGATAGGAGGGAACCCATCCCAAGAATCCTCCCAGAACAAGGCATCAGAACCCTGATTACAAATCCAGAAAAGACCCTTTTTGACTAGCTGTGCTCCTTTCTTCAAAGTATCCCAAACCATGGATCCCCTTCCTGTCAAATTGTATCTTGGCACATCCTTCCCATCCACCCCACCAAGATACTTAACATTAAGGATCTTAGCCCATCCTTGCTCCTGGCTTGTGCACCATCTCCAAAAAAGCTTAGCAGCAAGAGCCCTACCGACCAAGCTCGATTTCCTCAAACCAAGGCCCCCCTCCTGCTTTGATCTGCAAACACAATCCCATTTCACCAGATTCCACTTAGAGGATAACAAGTTACCTGTCCATAGAAATTGTCTGGAAAGGGCATCAAAATCCTTAATGAAGCCAGCCGGGGCTGTCTGCACAAGACACCTATAGATAGGAAGAGCCTGGACAACAGACTTCAAAAGAGTCACTCTACCAGCAGTTGAAAGCCACCGGTGGGTCCAATGACTCACCTTACTTCGAAACTTATCCAAAATTTCCTGCCACACACCCCTTGACAGTCTTTCATCTGAAAGAGGGATTCCAATGTACACAAAAGGAAGAGTTCCAATTTGAAACCTCAAAATCCGAGCAATCCTAGCTTGAATAGGAGCAGGGGTATTGAAGAAAAAGATATGAGACTTTTCCTCATTAATCTTCTGTCCTGAGGCTTTCACATAAATATCCAAAGCTCTTCAGAAATTAATTGCCTCCTGAATTCTTGCTACACCCATCAAAGACGTATCATCCACAAATTGAAGGTGGGAAGACGGAGGAATGCCCTGCCCCCATTTCCAACCCTGAATCAGACCCTGCCTAACTTGAGACTTGAGAAATCTTCCCAAACCTTCCGCCATCAAGATGAATAGGTAAGGAGAGAGAGGATCCCCTTGCCTAAGGCCTCTAGTCGCACCAAATAGGTCTGTAGCTTCACCATTGATCAAGACAACAAAAGAGGGTGAAGTAATGCAACTCATTACCCAACTGATCCACTCCCTCCCAAAACCAAAGGCCTGAAGAACTTTTTGCAAAAAACTCCATTTTACCCTATCATAAGCCTTGGCCATGTCAAGCTTTATGAACATGGCTTTCTCCTTAGAGGCAGCCATAGAGTGCAAAACTTCTGCAGCTATGATAACCCCGTCCAAAATCTGCCTTCCTGTAACAAATCCCCCTTGCTCCTCGGAGATAAGATTCTTGAGCCATGGCTTTAATCGTTCAGCTATCACCTTTGTGATTATTTTGTACGTCACATTGCACAATGCAATAGGTCTAAAGGAGTTAAGAGAGTTAGCTCCTTCCTTTTTCGGAATGAGGGCAAGGAAAGTTGCATTCAAAGCCTTAAGCATCTGCTTATTGCTAAAGGATTCCTGGACCACTTCAAAGAGGTCCATCTTGACTATATCCCAAAAAGCTTGAAAGAATTCTATAGGAAAACCATCAGGTCCTGGGGCTTTACCCTTTTTCATTCCAAACACCACTGCTTCTATCTCAGAGAGTGAGATAGGCTTAATGAGAGCCTCATTCATTTCAGGGGTGACAATGGAGGGAATGCACTCCAGCACCAAATCCTCCTCAACCCTAGCAGGATCAGAGTCTTCTGAAAATAGACTGCCAAAAAATCTAGTGGCCTCAAGAGCAATCTCCCTATGAGAGGAAACAAGAGTCCCTTCAGTTGTCATGAGAGAACTGAGAGCACTCCCGTGTCTTCTATCCTTTACAGTGTTGTGGAAGAACTTAGTGTTTTTGTCTCCTTCCTGGAGCCAATCGATTCGAGCCTTTTGTTTCCAATAGATCTCCTCTCGTAGCTCCCATTCTTCCAGTTCTCTCAGTGCCATAGCTTCTTCTCTATATAGCCCCTCAGATAGACCCTGCTCTCTAATTTCACGAGTAATAGTGTCCACCCTCAGCTGAGCATCTCTCTTGGCAGCGAAGAGGTTGCCAAAACACATCTTGTTCCATCTTTTTAGCTTAAGCTTAACATACTGTAATTGCTTAACCAAGGAAAACATAGCAGTGCCATAAGCAGGCTTCCCTTCCCCCCACCAAGCAAGCATATGATCCTGAAGAGAAGCATCTCTCAGCCACATAAGCTGAAACTTAAAAGAGGGATTCTTAGTCATTTGAAACTTAGAGGCAGACAAAAGAATTGGCCAGTGATCTGAGCCTCTCCAGTCCAAAATCTCTGATCTGGTATTCCAGCTATCCGCCATCCAGTAGCAGGACACAAGAAACCTGTCTAACCTTTCAGCTATCGCCTCCACCCCACATCTTCTATTATTCCAAGTGAACAAACCATTGGAAGGTGTAATATCCACAACCTTCAAACTTTCAATGTTACTTCTTAACAGGCTCGCCGAAGGGTCAAGCTTGAGATTACCTCCACGCTTCTCTTCCAAACTTAAAACAGCATTAAAATCTCCTGCTAGAATCCAGGGAAACAAAGGAGCAAGAGAACGAACATATCCTATATGTGACCAAAGTAAAGCTTTTCCCATGAAGTCAGTTGGAGCATAAACATTAGTGAAGAGAAGATGCTCACCAGTTTCGCAACAAATGGCCACAACGGAGATAGAAGACCTACTAGAGATCCACCAGAGTGGGACCAACTTGCGAGGATCCCATAACAGAGCCAAGCCCCCTGAACTTCCTTGAGCACCAATGCATTGACAGAGACTTCTAGGCCAAATCTTAGCAGCCATGGGAAGCATCCTATCAATAGATAGCTTAGTTTCCTGAATAAAAACCACCTCAAGCGAATAAGACTTAATCAATTCTTGAATAGCCTTTTGTCTAGGGATGCTATTCAACCCCCTTACATTCCATGAAAGAATAATCATTTCTGAGATAGAGGAAAGTGGGAATCAATGGTCTTCACAGAACCAGACTCCACTAAGGTCTCTCCCACTAGCTTCACCTTTTCCTGGTCTTTCTTCCTCCCCACCTTAAGAGGCTTCTCTAAAGCATCTTTTTTAATGGTTTTTTGATGAATGCCTAAAACAGAAGGGGATCCCCTGCTTTTGCTATCCTCTTGCCGATCTTTCCCAACACAAGACTT
Organism: Sequoia sempervirens; assembly: GCA_007258455.2. Lineage (NCBI taxonomy): Eukaryota > Viridiplantae > Streptophyta > Pinopsida > Cupressales > Cupressaceae > Sequoia > Sequoia sempervirens. Next base: position 11,545 of record VDFB02185344.1, read on the forward strand.
AAATCGGGAAGGAGTAGAAATCTCCTGCAACTCTTTGCCTCCACTGGCTCCCAACTCCTCCATAGGTCCCACGGTAGAATTTGTATCCATCTGTACCCCAATCACTCCCTCCTGCGGATTGATCTGCATGACATTGTTCTCATCCTCACCTATTTCCCCTGCCTCCAAGAGATCTTGTCCAGTAGGCATATTAGCAATAGTTCCATCAAACTGTTCCATATCATCCAGTGCATCAAATCTATTGAAAACCTTATCTACTTGTCTGTCCTTAAAGGTCCTCTTTTGGCCCCGACCCTTATTACGAGCTCTTACAGGAATGAAACCCTCCTTGTCCTCCCTCATGGGGGCTTTCCCTTTGTCTTGATTAGGAGGTGCATTAGCCGACCCCATTTTTGAATCCTCTACAGGCTTAAATTTGGGGCACATCCTTTGTAAATGTCCATATTCATGACAAAAACGACAACGAAACGGTAGTGTTTCATAATCAAGTTGTTGAATCCATGAGCTTGATCCCAATCGAATTTCTATAGAATCAGGCAAGGGCTTATTCAAATCAATTTCTACATAGACTCGGGCATAGGTAATTACCTTCTTTTCCATAGTCTGTCTTGAAGGACCAACTGGTTTTCCAAGCTAGCTTGCAACTAGATTGAAGATATCCTCTCTCCAAAATTCCAGAGGAAGCCATGGCAGCCGCACCCAAACCGAAACCCGTGAAGGAAGCTCTTCTGTGGGATTGAATCCAACATGCCAGGGCTTGATGAAAAGGCCCACTTGATTGTAGAAATAGGGCCCTCCTTCAAATACTTTATTTTTGTCCGACATGCAAGAAAAAACCACTTGAAAATAACCATTGGCTTCCAACATGACATCCATATCCCCTTCTGGAGACCAAGTTCGACGAGCCCATGATTCCAGAAAGGGCAAAGACACACGGATCCCCAGAAACTTACAGATCAAGGCATGTTTTGACAGATAATTGATATCGTCTACAACGGACTCAGGCTGAATCTCAACAATCGGCCTATTATCACTTTTCGCAAGACACCCATTCACCTTTGAAGGCCGAAAACCTCCAGACAGAAAAGAGGGCTCTCCCGATCCTGAACCATTCTCACCAAAAACTGGATTAGCATGCAAAAGCACTGATGGACTGCCATCCACCACAACATCCTTAAAGGACAACCCCCTGCCCCCAGAAGAAACCCCACACGGAGCCATGCAAGATCTCCAAAAGAAAACACAGAGTGGGAGACCACAGTCCCACCACCACAAAAAGAAACCCCAAAGACAGCCCACAAGGGCACATGGAGAACAAAGCCCACACCCCCTAGAAAAAGACAAGGAAGACCCCCCACCAACAAAAGAAAATAACCAGAAGGCAAATCAGAGAAGAAAGAAAAAGGACGGGATACCCCCGAGCAGCCGAGCCCCTCCCACACCCAAAACCACCCCCGAACAGTAGACAGAAACCCCTACGCCCAAACCCCAGGCGAAACCCACCCGAGCGCAACACATGCAAGGCCAAAGCCAACAGGCAGACGACAGCCCTTACCAGGCCGCGGGCCTGTCAACCTCCCATGCGCAGCTCACCCTACTAGTCCGAATTAAAGTTTCTTCCATCTAAAATATATAAATAATCATTACTACCATTTACACATTAATTCCCACCGATAATAAATGATCAAAACATCAAAGATGACATGACCCAACAACATACCAGACACAAACTGACGACACACTATGACAGGGTTGTGGTTTGATAAGGAAATTTCGTTACTATCTCTCAATCCACGATACCGTTGGATTATGGACATGCTCAAACCTATGAAACCAGGTGGAGACGATGTCATGTACCTACAATCCTATAATCAAAATGAATGTCATACATGAATAAAACATAACAGTCACACTGTGAAGAGAAAACATAGGCGCTCGCATGCGAGTGATGTAATCCCGTCCCCTTCACCTATACAGTCACATCAAGACTGATGAAAGTAAAGCATCATAATCAACAGATAAACATATATCAATATTAACAACTATGCTAATCAAAAGCATAACATGAAACATAACATCCATATAATGCATCATATCAACACAGAATAACATCCACATCGCTCTAAAGCTAGCGATCATAAAACATTCACAAGGTATCAAGGTCTATTATAGTAAAAGTACTATCTAACAACATAAACAAATATAAACACATAATAGTAACGACTGGAGGGGCACTACAGTATGGCTAGAGCCTATGAGGCTTCATGATGCCATTATGGTAGGGTGGAGAGCAAGCCTTATTATTTTGTGTGTTAATCTTGGTAATTCCAAATATTGTTGTAATATTGAAGGCTAGCATATCATTGACAAATGAAAAAAAATGAAAAGAGAAAACTCCTTTATTCTTGACTTGCATTCTTTGTGAATGTTATAGTAAGAATGTTGAAATTCCTTTCTTTGTTGATTTCTTGAAGATTAAATGCATATTTACACCCTTCTTTGTATTGAATAAGCTAATGATATGCACCTTGAGTTGTAAGAAGCAAGTTTGGTGTATCGTGAATTAAGTATGTAAAAGGAATAAATGTGTTGGATGGATTGTTTGCGAAAGAAAAGCATATATAAAAAGGGGTCCTTATTTAATTTCTTCATTAGTGTTCTTCATTTTACTATATTTGCAAAAAGAAATCATAATCATCAATGTAGCTTTAAAATTTGTATGTAAAGGTTCATTTCAAAATTACCTCAAATATGATATATACAATCTTAATAGGTAAATAAATGAGATTTGGTGAATGAATGACTAATGCAAAATAAGTAGAAGTTACTCTCTATTTAAGTAAAATATATGTAATGATGAACCTCCTAAAATGAAGTTAGCTCATTTCAAGAATGAGAATTTTTAAGCACTAAATATCTCTTACTTAGCTTTCAACCAATCAGTTAACCTATATCTACTTGAAAAAAAAAAAGAAAAAGAAAAAGAATACATCTTTCTATACATGCATAAATATTTTTTAAAAATATATATCGTATATACATTCATATTAACATTTTATTATATCTATGTGTACATATATTGTGTATTGTAGATATATACAAAGTTTACTTTATACTTTGAAATATAGAATAAAATATATTTTATATTATATTATATATAATCTATAAATATAAATAAATTGTATTATATATTTTATAGGTTTAAATAAAATATTAAATACTTCAAATTAAAGTTAAATTAAAAATAAAATGAATAAATAAATAAAGTTGAAGGAAAGAAGGGAGGGTTGGCTTGGGCCATGACTCCTTCATGTGAGGAGGTGTGGCCTCCTCTATGAGCAGCCCCCTCAGCAACAGGCTGAAAGAGCCTTGAAAACATGGCCTGCAATTAAAAATAAAAATAAAAGTATAACTTTGAATTTGTAAAAACATTCTAACCTTGCATCTTGTATATTTTCAAAAGAAGGGGTCTGCAAGAAAAGTTGTGGCACACGACAGTGAGTTTGGATAAAAGTAAAATGAAAATATTTAGTTCTGTGATTACAAAGAGCTTCACTTTTGAGCAACAACATAAATACATAGTAACGTGTGTGTATATATGTGAAAATTCTATTGTAGTTACTGATTATTAATCTCCTATCTAATTTAGATTATTTGACTACTGAAAATTAATTCATAGCAAATATTGAAAAATAACACAACTGCAACTTCACAAATAAAACTACAGGAATAGAGAAGAAAACATGCAAAATAATGAACACAATACTTTTGGACAAATTGTCCTTGGAAAAATCCCGAAGGGAAAACTAGTACTGCAGATGAGGAATTTTATTAAGCTTCAGTAAATTAAGAGATACATAAACTACTTGCATCTTATTGGTAGAGCTCTAACAATATTCTTCTCTGGAAATTCTTCCCTCAATTTCTCCTTCTGAAATTCCACTGTTGTTGTCTCCAATGCTATCATTGCGCCCTTGCTATCACTGCAAAACTATTTGCTATCACTGCAAATACTTCTCAAGTGTGTTCTCCAAATGCCCATTGATCCCCTTTTATACTTTTCTCATTGAAAAACCAATGGCCATGATTTAATCTCAATCAATGGCTAAGATTAATTAGACTCTAACAAACCCTAACTAATTAGATTCTATAAGTCTCTAGAGGAATCAATTAATTAAATAATTATCTGGATAATTAACTCCTTTCTAGAAGTCTCCAGAAAAATCAATCAATTAATTAAATATTTCTTGGGAATGGAGACACCTGTCCAAGCTACAAAAATTAACACTTCCTCTTAGCGAGGAAGGTGTTCTACATGACACCCAACTTATCTCTGAAGAAGATGAATTTCACCTTCCCCAATGCCTTTGTCAAAATGTTTGCTACTTGTTGATTTGTAGGTATATACTGTAGTTGAACAATCCCCTACTGTACACAATCCCTGATGAAGTAATATCTGATGACTATATGCTTAGACCTATCATGAAACATTGGATTCTCGGACAACTTGATGCAACTATGATTGTCGCAGTGTATCACCGTAGTCTCAACCCTTTGACCAAACAAGGCCACCGACAACTTTCAAAGTCGTATTGCCTCACACGTCGCCATGCTAGCTACTATGTATTCTACCTCTATAGAACTCAAAGCCACAAACTTCTGCTTCCTGCTGTACCAAGAGACAACTCTTGATCCCAAGCTAAAGCAACACCCTGAAGTGATTTTCTTGTCCGTTGTACTACCTGCCCAATCTGCATCAGTATAGCCTATCAACCTGATACCATCACCTTGAGCATATCTGATCCCATACTCGATTGTACCACACAAATACTACAGCACATGCTTTGGTGTTGTCCAATGCACTCTCTTTGGATCAACCATGAACTGACTAAGAGAGTTTACTGCAAAGGATATATCTAGTCCGGTGTTGACCAAATACATGAGAGATCCAATCAACTGCCTATATAAGGTGGGGTCTACATCCTTCTCTCTGGATGAGTCTACCTTCTTCTAATTCGTGATCATAGGTGTAGACATGGCTCTGCAATCTTCCATCTCGAACCTCCTCAAGATTTTGATGCAATATTTCCCTTGTCCAAGGAAAATCTCTCCATCTGTCTCCCATACCTCCATGCCTAGAAAGTAGTGCATAAGCCCCAAATCCTTCATCTTGAACTCTGCTACAATGTCCCTCTTGCACTCCTCTATGAACCCCAATGAACCCGTTAAAAGCAAGTTGTCCACATATAGAACAAGAATGAGAACCTCACCTCCAACCACCAAGTAGTAGAGGTTAGCATCCACTTCACTCTTCACAAAGCCCATTCCCTGCAAGTATCTATCAATGCGCTCATACCATGCCCTGGGAGCCTACTTGAGTATGTACAAAGCTCTCTTCAATCTACACACGTGGGTTTCATTGTTGTGTGCTACAAAGCCCTCTGGTTGTTCTATGTATACCTCCTCTTTCAATTCACCATTAAGAAATGTCATCTTGACATCCATTTGATGGATCTACCATCCCATCTATGCTACAAGTGAGATCACGACTCGTATAGAAGTATACCTGGCCACTGGAGTGAATGTCTCCTCATAGTCAATTCCCTCCTTTTGAGAGAACCCCTTGGCCACAAACCTTGCCTTGTATTTCTCCATGCTACCATCTACACCGTGCTTGATCTTATAAATCCAATGTGATCCAACCACTACCCTATCTGTCAGTCTAGGCACAACCTCCCACACATCGTTCTGCACTATTGAGGTATATTCCTCAACCATCACATCTTGCCACACCTGCTGCTATGCGGCCTCCTGTCTACCAACTGAATAACTAATGCCATATAGTCATTATACCTGGCTGGTTGTCTCCTCTATCTAATACTCATCCTAGGAGCTCCCACAAACTCTTGAGTATCTCTATGTGTTTGTTGGTTCCTACTGCCAATTGTAGAGGATGAAGTATCAACCTCCATGTCTTTTTGATGCATCTCTTGGATCTACTGCATCTGTTGCTCCATACTCTGCGAACTCTCAACACCTGAGCCTGTGCTTGTACTAGTAACTATACTTGAGCTTCGCTACCCCTGATCCGGTTGAACGATCCTTAGAGCTTCTATTGGCTGCTCACTCTAATCATCTGCTGGAAAATATCTGGACCTCCTAAATGCTTTTTCCTCCATGAACTTGACATCATTCCTAACTATAATCCTCCTGGCCCCTAGAATAAATATCTGATATGCCTTTGAGGTTTCACTATACCCAACAAAGTACCCTTTCTCTACAGTCTGATCTAACTTGGAACGTGTAGGCCCTGGAATGTGACAATACACCAAACTCCCAAATATCTTGAAGTGGCTGACATATGGCTTCTTCCCTAAGAACGCCTCCTCTGGTGTCATCTTGCCCAATACCTTATGTGGAACCCTGTTATGTATGTATAATGTTGTACTGCATGCCTTTGCCCATAAGTAACGTGGCATATCCTGGTCATACAACATAGCCCTTTCTGCCTCCGATATAGACCGATTCTTCCTCTCAACAACCCCATTCTATTGTGGGTTGTAAGGAACAATCCACTCTATCTTGATTCCTTCCCTAGTACAGAACTCCTGGAACTCTTTCCCTTTGTACTCGCCTCCATTGTCTAATCGAAGAATCTGTATCTTCTTGCCTATCGAATTCTCCACAAGAGCTTTGAACTCTTGGAAGTGACTAAAAACCTCATCCTTGGTCTTCAAGAAGTATATCTAGGTCTTCCTAGAGAAATCATCAATAAAAGTAACAAAGTACTTGTATCCTTTAGAGACTTCAACGACATTGGTCCACATATGTCTGAATGTACTAGATCAAGAACACCCTTAGATTTGGTGTCACTCCTTGGAAAAGTTGCTTTCGCAAACTTCCCCAACACACATCCCTTACATACATTATCATGCTCTATGCTCACCTCTGGAACACCTGTCATTGTATCACGAAGCAATTTAAGTGCCCCATGATGTATATGGCCCATCCTCCTATGCCATAGCTCTCCTTGGTCTCTAGATTTACTGTTGCTCATTAGTGCCTTATGATTATCAAATTGTAACCTATAAATTTGGCTGCTCCTAACTCCAATAGCTATGGGTGATTTCTAATCCTTATGCTTGATTAACACATTCGCCCATCTAAAGAGTACATTGTAACCTTTATCTTGAAGGACAGATACATAAATCAAATTCATACCCAAGCCTGGAACATGCAACACATCATGAATGTGAATCAACTTGCCATTCTCCCTCTAAAATAGAACAGTCCCTTGAATCCAACTAGATTGAGTTTGGACATGTTCGCCATAGAAATCTATATTTTGATGTCCTCCTCCTTATAACTAGAGAAGTAACCTCTAACTCCTGTCATATGAAATGATGCCCCACTATCTATATACCAAGCACCCTGTGAGGTTGAGCTAACCATACAAGCTATGAGTGCAAACTCATCCTCCATTCTACTAGAGAGTTCATTTGCACTTGCTAAAGCTGTCGTCTGCTTCTTTCCTTTCTTTTTGTTCTTCTTCCTTTGCGGGAAATCGCTGACATAGTGGCCAAACTCATGACACCCATAGCACTTGATCTTAGAAAATTCCTTCTTCTCACTTTGTGGATTTGATCCTTCGCTAGACCCCTAATTCGCTTTCCCTTTTCCTACTAGGACAATGTTTTCCTGTTCTGCCTCACTTTTCTGACTCTTACTATTGGTTCCACTGACAAGACTTAGTCTAAGCTCCTCCTGAGTGAAGTCACTCCATAGTTGATCCCAACTTGGTAAGGTGTCTCGTCCATTGATAACTTGAACAAAGACATCCCATTGCTTAGTAAGCCCATTTAGGGCTATTCGTACTAGCTCGTCATCATATAGTTTATCTCCAACAATTGCCAACTCATCCTTGACAAGTCTAAGTCTGGTGAGGTAACTTGTAACGTCTTCTCCCTTGTTCATCTGGGTATTCCTCAACTTTTCTCTGAGAATCAACTTTCGATTAGTGGTAGCATTCTGGTACAGATTCAAAATGGTATCCCACATCTTCATTGTATCTAACTCTGCGATATGCAGAACAATATGGTCCTTGACACCATCAAGAATCAGCCTCCTTGCCTTGGCATCTTCCTTCTTATATACTAAGAGCTGTGTTGGATTTGTAGGTACAGTTACAACACTGGTCACATATTCCTTGATGCCATTCTCTTCCAACAATAAAGAAATTATGGCTTTCTAGACACCAAAATTTGAGGCTCCATCTAATCTATCTTGATCTCTTAAACCCGTTGAGGCCATCTCAAAAGATAAAATAATAATCTGAAGAGGTAGAACTGGGTTTTATAAACCCTCAATTTTTCCTTCCCATGATGAACCTTTTATGCCCTCAAATAAGCTCTGATACCATGTGAAAATTCTATTGCAGTTACTGATTATTAATCTCCTATCTAATTTAGATTATTTGACTGCCGAAAATTAATTCACAAAAAATATTGAAAAATAACACAACTGAAACTTCACAAATAAAACACAGGAATAGAGAAGAAAACATGCAAAATAATGAACATAATATTTTTGGACAAATTGTCCCTGGAAAAATCCCGAAGGGAAAACCAGTACTGCAGATGAGGAATTTTATTTTAAGCTTCAGCAAATTAATAGATACATAAATTGTTTGCCTCTTACTGGTAGAGCTCCAACAATATTCTTCTCTGGAAATTCTTCCCTCAATTTCTCCTGCTGAAATTCCACTATTGCTGTCTCCAACACTATCACTGCAAATTTATTTCCTATCACTACAAATACTTCTCAAGTGTGTTCTCCAAATGCCCATTAATCCCCTTTTATACTTTTCTCATTGAAAAACCAATGGCCATGATTTAATCTTAATCAATGGCTAAGATTAATTAGACTCTAACAAACCCTAATTAACTAGATTCTAGAAGTCTCTAGAGGAATCAATTAATTAATTAAATAATTATCTGGACAACTAACTCCTTTCTAGAAGTCTCCAGAAAAATCAATCAATTAATTAAATATTTCTTGGGAATGGAGACACCTGTCCAAACTACAAAAAATATATATATATATTAGAATCCATACACACAGAACAAATAGTTACTACACAAGAATTTCTCTTCAGTTGCAAAGTATAGGAAAAGAACAAATAATAATAAAACTGTCCCTCCCCCTCATAACCAAAGCTTGAGTATGTTTTTTAAATAGTCTTAAATATTGAAAATGCTTCTGTGTTTTGCCGCAAGAAGTAGAAAGTTGTTAAGAGTAAACAAAAATAATTAAATACAATAAAATTGGGTAAGACAAGATGATAATGCCAATATTAAGTTAAAATGAAAAAAAAGGGAAATTCCTAAATGCACTTTCCTTTGTGGATGAAGATTGCATATGTACAGATCTATACAATAGATCTATTTAAATATGTAAATTATTTTTCACCTGTAGATTATATATGTATTCAAATTAGATTAAAATTTGCCTCTTATATGAAAGGGGATACATGATAAAATATATGTAAACAGATAAGAAAAGAAACATTATGGATTCATGAAGTTTGCACCGTTGTTTTGGAATAAATTCATTTAAATGAAAAAGAAAAGAAAGAAGATAAAAAGATGAAACACAAAGCATTGAAAATAATCCATATAGAAGATTAACTCAAGTAATTTTCAGATCAGTGACCAACTGGAAAGTAAATAAAAACTACTGTGAAATCCCAAATCCCTCCTCATAATGTTAATAGCTTTAATACTAACATTTATAGATCTATTGGTAATATCAATAAATCTAAAATTGATATTATATTTAATTTTATTGTTAAAGATTAAATATTAATATCAATATTTATGGATTTAACATTAATGTTAGTTGTTATTATCAATAGAATTTAATGTTAATTTATAAGTAATAACAATGCTCAAAGATTTAATATTGGTATTAATATCTAATGAATTTTATATCAATACTAATATTGTCAAGAAATGTTAATATTGATAATAAAATTCAATGTAGATGGGGTTACATTAATCAGTCATATAAGGGACATGAAATAAATTTTGATGTAATTATGATTTACATTAATATATACGTTGGCCTAAATGAGAAGTCATTACTACACGCCAACATTTAGGTATAGAAAATGTAAAAATAAAAATGTGACCATGATTAAACAAATTAAACAAACAAACAAACAATATATATATATATATATATATATGCCCCATTTAGATAGGATGAATAATAGAACAATAATAACATTTTCTCCCTCATCAGGGGTTTAACCCTCTTCTCATTTGTTCCTGCAATGCATCAATTTGTCTCTGGAGGGCTCTAAAACCCTCAACCACCAATGGGTCTCTTCCACCAGCATTTTTTCCACCTCTGCCACCGCCACACCTACCAGGAATCACTCTTGGAGGCATCTTGAATATCTCAAACCCAAAACCACTGTCCTGGTGCAAACTGCTTCACGATTGGCGATCTGTCCACACGCTCAAGAAAACCTGCTTTGACACCACTTGACGAGGGAGCAAACTCGAGACACAGAAAATGATGCCAACAACCAGAGAACTTTTATTATTATTTAGAATGGAACTTCTTACATGCAGAGGATCACAAATCCTCAAGCTCTATAATACATGCAAATTACAGAAATTACAGAAAATTACAAAAGACCCCCTTTCGTAGCATGCAAAGTCTTTTCCCCCAAAAAGTTGCCAAAAATTAGAAATCTCGCCCATAAATAGAGCTCCTTTTCAATTTGGAGCCAAAACAACATTCAAATTTGAGTTTTGGCGATTTGGCGCCCAAATTACAATTTGAAATTCACATTTGAATTCACATTCGAAAATTAGCACATTTCTAAAAATGCACCAACTTCCGGAAGTCATAACTTTTAATCCAACCATCAGATTCTCAATGATAATACCTTTTCGGAAAGCTCTCGAAAAGACGATGTGGTCCAAAGTAGGGTCTATGGTCAATACTTTGAGCTTTTCACAAATTTTCGGGCCCATCTGGGGCCACTAAGGGCCTCAAATTTGGCTTTGAATATTTTAATAGCTAAAGGGGTATCCAGAAATGCAAAAACATCTAAGAAACAACCAACAGAAAATTAAAATCTTTCTTTTTTTGGGTGATGTAGGATTGCCCTCACACCACTGGATGCTCCTACATCAGTTTGATCAAACTCAATATTGATTCTTGTTGCCCATTGCTAAATGGTGAGATGCACACATCTATCTACAAATGCTCATAGTTGTTGTCTTGGCCACTTGTATTTGTTATGTACAGGCAAGGTGATCCATGGTAAATAGATAAAAAATTATAAAATTAACCATAATTGAAATTTAATAAAAAATTACCACTTATCAATAATTATTACATATAAAACATTTTATCAAAATAAATGTAAAATTGAATGAAAGATAATATAAAGATACAAGCATTAGAAATTACATATAATTGAAAATAATACCAAACACCATGACAACTAAAAACATAATACAAATTTTTTGAGTGAAAAAAATAAACCGTTCATCTATACATTTATTTTTGTGATTAAATTTAGATTTATAATTATATGACTTGAAAATGCAACATGATATATTCATTAATTCTAGCATTCTAATTTAAATACTTATGCATAATACCTTGCTTCCTTATAAACCACATAGCATGCAATATTTTTTCCAATTAATGTGGCACTCACAAAGCCCCCCATGCAAACAATAAGCAGATGATGCTCCATGGACTATCTATTAATGTACACTTACACGCATCTTCCAAATACATATATCCCATTTTCTTATAAGGAGACAATGCTCAAAACAAAGGGGCAACACTCAGAGTCCAAACTATTTTGTGCAAATTTTGAAATTGATTGGAAAGATGGATTTGATACAGATGTTTTTGAATTTAACATTTCCTCCATTAGCGATGTTCTTCTTTGCATTGTCATTGATGAAGATGTGTGGGTGGCTTTACCATTTGATATTTTCTGAGAATATGCAGGGTAAAGTGGTTCTAATCACCGGTTCATCTTCTGGAATTGGAGAAGTTTGTGTTTTGAAGAAACCCAGTCTGTAATGTTCAATTGTTTTGTAAAATCTGAGATGTATTGAGTGTATGCTTTGTTTGATGGCAGTGAATGGCTCATCAATATGCCAAGAAAGGAGAAAATTTGGTGGTAGTTGCCAGAAGAGAAGACCAATTTAAGGCCGTTGCTGATAAGTCCACCTCCATTGGTGCTCCTGATGTTCATGTAATTGTTGCCGATGTTTCCAAAGATGAAGACTGCAAAAAAATTATAGAGAAAGCAATCAGGACCTATGGTTGTTGTAAGACTCACATTTCTTACTGGTCATTTTGCCCTAAATTATGAAATATGTTAGATATGGTTTTCTAATTCTATTTTTTTGTGGGTTTGTTATAGAATTTGTAATTACTTTGCTTGTATGAATTTATCAACTAGTTTAGTTTTGGTCAAAAGTAAATCCCAAACATTCAAGCCAAAATGGCTCACAACTGTAGCTAGTATTTAAGAGTGCGTAAAGTAATATGCATATATTATTTCTTAGTCTACCCATCCTATATAAACAAATCTTGACTGACTGAATTTAAGTGCTTAATATGCACCTCATTAATTCTAGTTGTGCATTCACATGCAACCCTTTCCTTATATGTTCTCAAACCTATGTAAACTTGTAATAATTATCGATCACTTTTCTTCAAATGTCAAATTAGAAATTACCTCCACATAACTGGAATTTTTAGTTCTAATATCAACATATTGGAAGTAATCAAGGATACTTTGCAGGCCTCTCATATTTTGAGAATTTCCTCTCTGTTTCCCCTTCTAATACCTTTTGAACCAAGCTTGTATGTGAAAAACTTTCCTTCCTTTGAATGAAAACGTTCATCAACTAATTTATGGATCTGAATCATTTCCCTAATCTTATCAGAAGCCAACGAACACATTTGGTCCAATGCAAGCATAGGGGAAGGCTCCTCAATTAGAACTCCAAGTATTGGTGCATAAAACATGAACATAGACTGACTCTTCATACCATAAATTAGATCTTATTAAGGTAAAATAGGAACATACTTCTTCAATGTAGAACAAAGAAGCATCCAAATAAAGCACACAAAAAAACCCCAAAATGAAAGGATCCTTAACAGAAAAGCTAGTGCATCCCTATTTCGTACCTTCCAATGCTTTGTCTAACAAGTGCACCATCTCCTTCAGTCTACTTCTTTTCCTATATTCCTCAACGTTTTTTCACAGTTTAATAACTTTAATAAAATCTTATTTATAACAATATTGGACGACTAGTTTCCTACAATCATTGAACAATGGTGCTAAAGATAAGGATAAGAATGAACAACTAGCTTACCTGAAGATTCGCATAAATTATGTTGTGAGATAGATAAGATTTGATTTTGCAAGATTCACTTTCATTTAATTTAGAGATTTGATTTACTTTAATTTCAACATAGTTTAATGACACAGTTTGATGGTGTGAGATTTCAGCCTCTGTCGAGTTTTACATTCACACCTTCGTTGAGTTTTGCATTTGATTGAAACCATTATGAGAAAGTTAAGTAGTTTTCCCACAAGTCAAATCAAAAGCATTGAGTCATAGTAGAAGCATTACCTTAATTATCAGATGTGTCATTGTAATCTGCAGTCACAAAAAATAGAGAAGCATTAGTCTTTCAAAAGCATCAAAATACATCAAAAGCATCATTGTACATATCAATAGCATCATTTTTTGTCAAATACACCACTATAAAAGGATCAGAAGCATCGAGCAACTTCAAACATGTCATTATAATTTTTAACTCATCAAAAACTATAATTAACATCAAATCCCTTTAGGTGCACCAAAAATATATAATGGGAATAATGGGAAATGACTTATCAAACATATTAAAGCAATTAGGGTTAGAAACCATAAAAAACCCAGAGTTAAGAGATCAATTAAACCCATTAACCAATTAATTTGAATGCAACAAATTAATGAAATAAACACAAATCAAGAACATAATTCATATAACTTGATCAAATTACTCAAAAGAAACATGCAAATCTAGTAATCCATATTTGAATTATAAGAATTCAATATGCAGATTACTCAATCATGCATAACCCATGTTGTAAAAGCTTGTTGATGAAGATCTTGATTCATAAAAGTGCTCTAAATGTTTGAAAATGATGAATGTTCAAGCTCCTAAATATTGTGAATGAATTTGAAGGAGGATTAAGGCTTATTTTATAGAATTCTTGATGGTTTGATTAGTAGTGGAGATTGGAAAAAAAATTAAGGGTGGAGATTGAATGAGAGATTTAGTTAACTAAAGATGATCCTTTGGTTTAAGGGAGATATTTTAGGATATTTTATGGAGGGCCTCTACCCTCTACCCTTAAGCCTTATACCCTTAAACCCTCTACCCTCTACCCTTAACCCTTAAACCATAAACCCTAAAACCCTTTATCCTCTACCCTCTACCCTTACACCCTTAAAAATTATACCCTCTACCCTAAACCCTAAACCCTTAAACCCTCTACTCTTAACCCTATACGCTCTATCTCTCTCCCACTCCCTCCCTCTCTCTCTCTCAAGTCTCTCCCTCCTACCTCCTCTCCCTCTCCTAGGTCTCTCTCTCACTCACTCCCTCTATCTCTCTCCCCTCTACCCTTAACCATTTCTCTCCCTCTCTCTTTATCTCCCCCCTCTCTCTATCTCTCCCCATCTCTCTCCCTCCATCACTCCCTCCCTATCCCCTATCTATCTCTCTATCTCTACATCTCTCTCCCTTTCTCTTCTCATATATCTCTCAATCTCTCTTTCTCTTCCCATATATCTCTATCTCCCCCTACTTCTTTCTCCCTTTCTCTATATTCCCCTATTTCTCTCTCCCTCTCACCATCTCTATTTACCTATCTCTAATTCTCCTTGTTTATCTATCTCTTTCTCTCTCTCTCCATATCCTAATATTTTACCTACTAGTTTTTTCTCATCCCCATCGTTCACAACACATCATTCATTAATTGGTTATTAGAAAACTCTAAAATGATATTTACGATTCCTATGTCAAAGTCTCGTTTGTTGATGACCTTTCTCAATCAATTGCATATTTTAATTATACGACGAACAAGCACTACCTCATTATTGATGAGGGAAAATAATATTTGAAAAATATTATGTTTAAACTAAACATTTTATATTCAAACTAAATATTTTCTTTTTATAAATTATAATATATTTTTATTTTTATTTTAAATTTTGTTTATTTATAATTTTATATTTATTTACACAATATATTTTTTAATGTATTTAATTCAAAAGTATATATTGATATTATAATATTTATTGCAATTATTTATAATATATAAGTATATAATATATTATTTATAATGATTAATAATATATAAGTATATAGTATATTAGGTATAATTATTAATAATATATATGATTTATATATTATTAATAACTATTATATAGATATAATTTTTATTATAGAGATTAAAAAGTATATAATTAATATTATATATTATAAAATAAAACTATTGGAAAAATGACAAAAAATAAAAAATCAAATGGATTCATGGCAGGGGGTTTGAGTAGATGTCGGTTAAGAGTTTGCTTGAACCAGTCTGCCAACGTATCTTTTATATTATTTTGAATTGGTTCAAGCAAACTAGGGTTTGACCGAACCCCTATTCGATTGAACATATTTTTGAGGTTTGAGCGAACACTAGTTCGCCTGAACCACCCTTTTCCCCCCTTCTCCCCCCCAGGCACCAAAAACGTCCAAAATTTTGCACTTTGAAACTCGATTTGAGGATGAAAATGGAGGAGACTTCACAGACCCAACTGGTATTATGTAGTCCTCAAAACGAGCTATCCAATGAATATAATTTTAATATGATTTGGTTTTATTATCTAATTGTTTTTTTAATTTTATTAAACATAGGTTTTTCACCGAAAATGAAGCTCTTTGTTTTGCACATGTCGAAAAATAGAAGATTATCAAAAAAAATTTGAAAAATATGAGTGCACCAGATATTGGAGTCCTTGATCCAAAAAAAAAAGAATTTTGATACATACAAAAAATGTTATGTGTTATACGGTCCGCCTATGTCTGAATTGTAATTAGATTGACTTTGAAACTTGATTAAGGAAAAAATATTCAATAAAACACTATCTAACCAAGTGGAAGCACTAGATATAGGAGTTAAAAATCTAAATTTGAAAGAATTAGAATTTTATCCTTCATGGAAAAAAGTTATGCGTTATACAGTGAGTGTCACTTTTTAAAAATGTTGTTTTATGAAAAAAACTAGTTTTCGAGGGAGATGGAAAAAAGAAGTGCAATCTTATTCCAAATTTTTTGAAAAAAACATATTTAGAATCTACAAAAAAAAATTCATGAAACTCTAGTTTGCATCATCCTCAAATTCTTCACGGTTTAGCTGCTATGGGTGCCTGAAAGTGAAGATTTAGTTAGAAAAAATTATTTCAATGTCTAGTTTGGCCAAAAATTGTAAACCACTATTGTGGGATCACCCCTATCCAAGAGCAGGGAAAACTTTTGTGTACCAATTGTCTCTTTTCTCTAGGGGAGAAATGAGGTGGTATTTGTCCTAGTACTAGGTAGTTGGCAATATCAACAAACCAAGGTGTGTGTAGAGATAGAGTAAATAAATGCTCATATAGAAAAGAATCATCAACATCTTCTACTAATTGAGTTGGTAATATGGACAAAAAAATTTGTTGCTTCACTTGCTTTACCTGGCTTTCCTACTATGGTGATGGCAAATTATTGAAGTAATAACAACCATTTGACAAGCCTACCACCAACCATTGGTTTATTCATTAGATACCTTATTGTTGTGTGATCACTATGGATGAATATTGGATACCTTGTGATGTATTGTCTAAACTTGTTGATTACATAGACAACTGCCAACATCTCTTTTTCTATTACTATGTAATTGAGTTCTTCCCCTTGTAGGTTCTTACTAATGTAATAAATGGCATACTCTTTACTACCTTCCTTATGTCCAAGCACTGCTCTAGCAAAATTAGAAGCATCTGTATGTACAGGTGGAAAGGAAAGGTCCAATTTGGTCCTCTCAAGATAGGTGCTTGGGTTAATGTTGTCTTGAGTGCCTCAAAAGAGTGTTGAAATTCTGTTGTCCACTCAAATTCTACATATTTTGCGAGTAAAACAAATAAAGGGGTTACAAGTTTGCTAAAGTCATGTATAAATCTCCTAGAGTACCCAATATGTCCTAGAAAACTCCTAACATATTTTGGTTTTTGGGATACAATGAGTGTTGAGATTACTTCAATTTTATTGGGATCCACTTGAATGCCATCTTTTGACACAAAATGTCTTAGCATAATCCCTTGGGTCGTAATCATGAAACACTTCTCATGACTAAGGGAGAAATTGTGTTCTTGACACCTCTTTAAGACCTTCTCTAGATTATTAAGTGCTTCATCATATGTGTCGCCATAAGTTGTGAAATCATCCATGTAGATTTCCATGGAGTCATGTGCAAAATTTAAAAATATACTCAACATTTCCCTTTGGAAAGTGGCTAGAGCATTACATAGCCCAAATGGAAGGACATAATAAGCATATGTGCCCTAAGGGAATGCGAAGGTTCTTTTATCCTAGTCCTCTAGAGCTATTCTAATTTAGTTGTAGCCATTGAATCCATCTAGAAAGGATAAGTAATTTTTACCTACTAGGAAGTCAAGCACTTGATTGATGAATGGTAGTGGAAAGTGGTCTTTTCTAGTGGCTATATTTAACTCTCTATAATCCATATTTAACTCTCTATAATCCACACACACTCTCCACTTTCCTCCTTTCTTTGGGACAATTACTAGAGGTGACACCCATTGACTATCAAAAATAAGATAAATGAAGCTTGCATCAAGATTTTTTTGTAACTTTGTTTTGACTAATGTCTCTCAATGTAGGATTCATTCTCTTTTGGGGTTTCCTTATTAGTTTGAAATCATCATTAATGTATATCTTGTGCATAAACAAGGTTGGTTTAATCCCCTTCATGTCATGGTAATCCCATGCAAAGGATGTTGTGTGTTCCTTCAGCACAGTGGTCAGGGAATTTTGTTGTGCAGTAGTCAATTCACTGCTAACATTCAACGCTTTACCTAGCATGATTTTCAAGGTCTTGGATGCTATTTGAACCGATGAAAGGTCAAGTCCTACTATTTATAGGACACATTGTTGTGGCAAAAAATTATGAAAAATTTGGGATATTAACTCAAATGAATTGGTAGGGATAACATTTTGCAGAGGATCTTCTAGACATGTCGAGCAATCCTAT